>QFEO01002583.1:1152-32881 GCA_003316615.1 Amanita pseudoporphyria
TGTCGAACAGATAATGGGGAGTCATCCGGGGTAGGGGTGGTGAAGGCAAAGTCAGTAATGGTGCGGAGGATTTCTTGTTGGGTGGACATGTAGGAAAGAAGTGGGGATGAGAGCTCTTCTAGGTGAGTTTCTTTCTTCTTTTATATTCCTGTAATAGTTCTTCCACATTAGTGATGTTGCATTCAGGTTCCCAGGTATTATTAGAACTGTCAAAGTTCTTCCACTTGATCAAATATTGATAGTGGCGTCCTTGGGTTGATTGGTGAGCTATAATTGCTTCAATTTCATATTCTTCAGCGCCATTGATAAGGTCAGGTGGTGGTTGAGTATTATTAGGTCTGTGAATGTCTGTTTCATTATATGGCATTAAGACGGTGGCATGAAACACAGGGTGTATCTTCCATTGAGTTGGTAATTTTAGATGATACATTAGTGGTCCCAAGACTTTGCTAATGGGGAAAGGTCCTTCTCTCCTTGGGGCTAATTTTCATGATTTGTATGGCATGCGTAGATTACGTGAGTCTAGCCAGACTTTCTGTCCTTTCTTGAAGGGTTTAGAGTGGCGGGTGATCCATTGAGTCATTTTAAGGTGTGCTAGTTCATGAGCAGCAAGGGCTTCTTCTCTAGCTTTATTTAGTGTTGTGAGGTGGTCTTCTGCTGCCAGGGCTGAGACTTTCTCAAATGCTTCAGGGATAGTTATGGGGTTCGTTCCGTACATTAGGTAAAATGGGGTTTGTTTCAACTCTTGATGTTCCTTTGTATTATGCATGAATTCTGCTATGGGCAGGAGTTTATTCCATGAATGGGGTTCATATGCACAGAATATGCGGAGGTATATTTTGAGTTCTTGATTGAGGCATTCTGTTTGTCCATCCATTTGTGGGTGAAAGGCAGTGCTCATTTTATGTTTGATACGTAATGATTTTGTTATTTCCTTGAAGACTTTAGCAGCAAATTGGGGTCCTCTGTCGGAGATCATTACGTCAGGTAGTCCATGGTGTTGGAATACGTTATTAATAACCAGATCAGCCGTTTCTAGTGTGGTGATTGTTTTATGACAAGGGCTAAGAATTACTCCCTTTGTAAGTCCTTGGTCAACCATGACAAAGATAGAATTGAAACTGTCCAAAAGGGGAAGGTTGGTGATAAAATCCATAGTAAGTTGCTGAAAGGGTTGTGTGGCATGACTTATAATAGGCATAAGGGGAGCGGCGGTGGGGTGGGTGTTTGGTTTCATCTGCTGGCAAGTGGCACAGCTGTCGATGAATTTCTTAGTAAGAACAGTTAACCCTGGCCACCAGTAGGAATGCTTTAGTAAAGCGACGGTCTTCATAAGACCTGGGTGTCTGGTAAGGAGGGATTCATGGGTGGCACGAATGATTTATTGGTAAAAGGGACATAAGTTTTCCCTTTGTAGAATAGGGCACTGTCAGTGATAGACCAGTCAGAAATAGCCATGCAGAGTGGCAGTGGCGTGCCATCAGATAAACATAGTTTGATGGTGGTGACAAGGTCATCTGAGAGAGAGGCGGCGATAATGCGATCACGGAGATCAGTGTTAATTAATGAGATGAAAACATCATTGGTGTTGTTGGTGGAATTAGTATGATCCAGGCGACAAGAAAGGGCGTTGGCTTGAATAAGCTTTGTGCCAGGTATGTGTGTGAGGGTATAATGAAATTGTGAAAGTTCGTTCCACCAGTGGGCTTGTCTGGCGGTTAGTTGTTGAGGTGATTGGTAGTATGTGAGATTTTTATGATCACATCGTATGTCTATGGGGTGGGGTGCGCCAAGTAATAGGTAGCGCCATTCGGAAAGAGCGTGGATAATGGCAAAGAATTCTCTATCATAGATTTGCCAGTTTCGTTCAGTTGGGGTTAAAGAGTGTGATAGGAATCCACAAGGTCGTAAGATGTTGTTACTGTCTTTTGTGAAAGCACAGCGCCTATAGCCCATTTGCTTGCATCAGTTTCAAGCACAAATGGTTTAGTCGTGTTGGGCATTAATAGAATGGGTGCAGTTGTAAATTTTTCTTTTAATAGGTTGAATGCTGCTTGGCATTCTGTCGTCCAATCCCATATTTTGTTTTTCTTTGTTAGGTCTTGCATTGGTTGCGCTACATGTGTGAATCCTGATATAAATTTTCTGTAAAAGTTTCCAAATCCTAGAAACGAGTGTATTTGTTTAACCGTGGTTGGGGGAGGCCAATCCCTAATACCAGTGAGTTTTATTGGATCCATCCTGATCATGTTGTGTGAGATAATCATTCCGAGAAATTCGATTTCTGTTTGAGCGAATGTGCATTTCTCCATCTTGAGAAATAAGTCATTATTTTCTAGTTTTTCTAAAACACGTTTGGTCCTCTTCTCAAGTTCTTCTTGAGTCATCGCATGGATTAATATATCATCCATGTATATTATGATCCAGCCTTCGTCAATCATTTCTCTGAAATAGTTGTCCATCATGGCTTGGAATGTAGTGGGTGAATTTCGTAATCTGAAGAACATCACTGTCGATTCATATAATCCTCTGTTTGTTACAAATGCAGCCTTCCATTCATCACCTTCCTTAATGCGGACATTGTTGTATCCCCATTGTAGGTCAAGTTTAGTAAAGAACTTCAATCATTTGAGTTTTGACATGAGATCGGATACAAGGGGTAATGGGTATGAATTTGGCTTAGTCCATTCATTAAGGTAGTGGTAGTCTTGGCAGGGTCACAGTACTCCCTTTTCTTTCTTTTCTATGTAAAAGAAGGGTGCTGCTTGAGGTGATTTTGATGGTCAGATATATCCTTTTGCTAACTGTTCCTTAATCCATATATCGAGTGAGTTTTGCTCGAGCAGAGATAGATTGTAGATTTTTCCTCATTTTGGTACAAAACTGTCTTTGAGGTCTATGGCATGGTCCCAAGGTCTAGATTCAGGGAATCATTCACTTGCTTCTTTTTCAAATATGTTGCTCCATTGCTTGTATTCTGGGGGTAGTAGCTTGTTCCCGTCTTTCAGTTTGGGTTCCTCCTGTCCTGGAGTCTTACTTTGGTTGTCAGTCATTTGACTAGTATATTTGTGTGCCATCTGTTGAGTGGGGGAAAACCTAAACAGGTTTAATTCAAATGCATCCTTGCTATATTGCACATCTTCCCACAGGGAAGCATTATTCCAAAGTAGTTGATCCGTGGGCTCGGGCTTCTTGTGTGATGTCAAGAACCGTACCACGAGATCCTTGTCCCATTTGGGTTGCAGTTCCTTTTCTAGACCCAAAAGGCAACTCCTCAGTGCAATGTGAATCTTGTCTTTATTGGAATCTGGGAATTCCACTGACTTTGCTTTCCAGTCTATTTTTGGGTTGTACTGCTCTAACCAAGGCAGTCTGAATATCAAGTCCTGATTGCCGAGATTGGTAATATAGAACCAATCATTCGTTTCTTTTCCTTGTATGTTCATCAGTACCAGGCACTTGTCCGTTATTTTCCTGTTTGTATTTTCAGATCTGTCCACATTTTGTACTTTGAGTGGCTTTTTCAGTGGTATTCATTTAAAGTGAGAGGCTAGTCATTTGCTAATGAACCGTCCTTCAGCACCTGAGTCAATCAGTGCTTGGTTATCAATGGATTGATCAGATAGGGTGATCGTGATTGGCAGTGAAATCGTTTTATTGGATAAGGAATTTACAATGATTTCACATACAACTATTGTATCTGATTTGTCATCAGGGGTGGTAACCATCGGGGTACGTCCTGGTTCTAAAAATCCTCTTCTGTGTCCATGAATACTCGGATCTGTTCTTCTTGGGGTAATTTCTTTATTAGGGCATGAATCATCGTGTAACTCTCCCTTTCTTCTGGTTGCGAGTCTTCTTCTTCTTCTTCGTTCTCATCACCTGTCATGGTTTGTCTGATGGAACGGCTTTTCTTGAATCATTCCCTTTTCCTTTGCCTTTCCAGTTCGTCTTTTGTCCTCCTCCTTTGGTTCCTCCTTGTCATTGTGTACAATCTTGAGATTGATGCCCTGTTTTATGACAATGAAAACATAGTCCTTCTTTGAAGTGCCATTTGCATTCTTCTTTACTCATGGCATTAATAGCAATGGTATCAACATCCATTGCATCAGGGTCCCTGTATCGTGATCGTCCATGTCCCTTACTTCCTGATTGGGTAATTCTGGATAAGATGGCAGTCCGGTTTCGTGCATTATTGGCTTGTAATGCATATTCATACCAATCATTTAGTGTTTCAGGGTTGAACATCATGATTTGTCACATGACTTCTCTGGGTATCCCTTGTGTGAATAATGGTATGGTGGCAGCATCTTTGGTGATCCTTGCTTGTTGTATTAATTCTTTAAATTGATCTATGTATATTGGGATGGGCAATCATCTCTTCTGTATTTTGTAGATCTTCATTATTGCTGTCCCTAACTGTCCACTTCTCCCCAATGCTTTAGAAATTCTCTTTTAAATGTAGCATAGCTATCCCATTTGGTTGGTGTAGCGTCGTACTCTTCTAGTTTATTATTCTTCCATTGTTTTGCTTTATCTCCACATAAGAGAAGGATAAATGTTATCCTTTTCCTATCAGTATTATATGTGTCAACGAGTTGGAAGTATAATTTGCAATTGGCTATGAAGTCGAGTGCTTCATTCTTATCACCAATAAAGCGGCTTGGTAGGGGTGCTTTGTTATTTGGAGATGTGGCATCTGCCATGTTTATATCGGGTGGTGTCTGTGGTGGGGGTGGGTCTGGGGGTCCTGGTGGGGGCGGTGTTGGCGATCTAGGTGGTAAGGGAGGTGGTGTTTGTGGGAGGTTTGGTGATTTCAGCGAGTCTTCTTTCAGTTTTACTGTTTTTTCTGACTCGGTTCTACTAATTGGTAGTAGAGTTGATGATGATGCTAATGCTAGCATAGGCAACTGAGGGAAGTCACTAGGATCATGAAATGATTTTTCTGATCCTGATTCACTAGGGACTCGGTAAGATTTCCCTTTTCCTCTCGGGTGTAACTGATCCACTGGAAGGTGGTGTTCCTTCTTTCCTGGTTCCCAATGTGGTCCTAGAAACTGTTCATCCTCGACAGGGGAATAGGTATCCGTATCCTGGAAGTGGTAATACCAATGACTGTTCTGATGGTCAAAGTGGAGGTATAAGCGATTGAGAAAGTAAGTGTTGTTATGGAGAACTGCAGAGTTAGGCAGTCTCGAGAATCACTGTGGAATCCAAAATTTATTAGATTCAACATGTGTACCATCCAGGTATTTCCAGATGTTGTCTCTTGTATCCAATTTAATGACAGTATTATCAAGGGTGTATTTGTTTCCAGAGTGTCGTTCTGCTTTGTTGGGAGGGGGTGCAGGGATCTTTCATAGTTCAAAGGAAATCTTGGTGAGTTGGGCAGGTAACCTACGGGCCTGCTTTCCAGAAGTTCGATAGGGTTGATGACGTAGTAGTCAAACCAGGTAAGTTCGACTTTAAGTGTTATAGCAGAGAACAATTAGTATTACTTGGACTAACAGGGCTTGTGGTTCAGCAACAAGTCCAGTGTCAACAAGTGTCAAATACCAAATGTAAAGCTCAAGGAACTTGCACACTAGGACTAAGTACACGAGAGTGAGAATGAGGAGATGCAGCGTGATACGATGATCAGCCTTGAGCACAATGTAGAGGTAAACAATCTAGATTGATAACAACCTAAGTCGAACTTAGGTTCTACCAACTGTACATGGGGTCCTTATATACTAATGAGGATGTGTCTCTAACAGAGGTAAAGAAAGCATAAGAACGCATCAACAAGACCATGTGTTAGTAAACGATGAAGTCATATGGAATGTGATGGAAGGAAGTGACATATGGGTGATGTCATGACTATGTCATAAGAAGGAAAGATAGTCTGTTGGAGTCCGAGGCGATAAACAGTAAAAAGTAAAAGTACATACAACAATGTCCTGAACTCGTATGGTTGTAACAGGTTTGGTGTGATGTGGGTGTAGGGGGCCTTGGGCTTGGCAATTCTGTTGGAACCATGTGGTGGTGAATGAGGTCAGTGATCAGCTGGTGGTAAGGTAGTTCCAGCTGCGCTTGGATGTAACTTTCCATGGTTACTAAGCTTGTTGATTGCAGTAGCAATTGTTTGAGCCTGCAAAGCACCAAATACAAATCTTGGGATGTGGTTCGGCCTGACTGGGAACATTGTTGTACATCTGATGGTCTGCTGCGTGGCAAGACTCCGGATTTTCTCTGTGTGGTACTTGATGTTGGTGGTGTAGTCCAAAGCATCCTTGCCAAAGCGTACTGCTCGGAGATGGTCAGGGATGACATAAAGCAGTTTATGCCAGGATGGGTGTGTAAGAAATTGCTGGACATTTCTCTCAACGTGAGAGACTGTGATCGAATGTTGGCGGACTTCTTCTATTGCTGGTATGATATATTGTTCTATATTGGCTCTGATTAGCCAGTGTAAGAGGTCGACTATGTATTGGAGTAGGTTGGGTCCGTCTGCTGTCTTGGTAGGCCAGATCATCTTGCTGAGGTTCACTATGGACTCGAGCAAGTTTACTGCATTGAAGTTCCAGTTGGCTGTAGCGAGGGCAACTAGTGCCACTAGTATCTCATGCTGTAGGATGAGGTACCAGATGCAAATCATCTGTTCCTGGGTTTCGTCTGCTATGGTGATTTGACCATAGGTGATCATCACTTGTATCCTGTTGTGGATATCTTTATAGGTGGGTTCATTGGTTCCCGTGATGGTAGTAAAGGGTGCTCTATCATAGAACCCAGAAGGGTCAGTGGCATATCCAAGTTGTTGATCTTCTTCTGTAATTTCTGTATGGTGGTTGCAAGGGGTGCTAGGGTCCTGAGGAGAGGGAGCAGCTGCTTGTGTGGCAGTGCTTTGTTGACTAGACATGATAGTATCTGAGTCGTTACTGACTCTGATGAGCAGATGAGCAGCTGTAGCTCCATTCAAACGCTCATTAACTGGTAGTATTGTGTCAGCATTTTGATCTGATGTATAGTTAGGGGGGGCACAATGCGATGATGTTTGTATGATGGTGGGGGCATCTGCATTTGTAATGTTGATGTGGTTGCTGAGTTCGTCGACATAAAAGTCATTTGGATCTTGTTCAGATGCCGTGGAGGGGGAGGTGGAATGTCGAACGGATAATGGGGAGTCATCTGGGGTAGGGGTAGTGAAGGCAAAGTCGGTGATAGTGCGGAGGATTTCTTGTTGGGTAGACATGTAGGAAAGAAGTGGGGATGAAAGCTCTCTAAGCGAGTTTCCTTCTTCTTTTATATTCCTGTAATAGTTCTTCCGCATTAGTGATGTTGCATTCAGGTTCCCAGGTATTATTAGAACTGTCAAAGTTCTTCCATTTGATCAAATATTGATAGTGGCATCCTCAGGTTGATCGGTGAGCTATAATTGCTTCAATTTCATATTCTTCAGTGCTGTTGATAAGATCAGGTGGCAGTTGGGTATTATTAGGTCCATGAATGTCTGTTTCATTATACGGCATTAGGACGGTGGCATGAAACATGGGGTGTATCTTCCATTGAGTTGGTAATTTTAGATGATACGTTAGCACCTGATCCTCTCACATTTATATATAAATGCATGTTATATGATACCCATGTCTTATATATAACTGCTGTAATCAACAGTGTGCTGTGATATATAAATTACCTGATAATAACAGCCTCTTGCCAATGGCCCACCTTCCACAAATGGCCACAGTCGCACTCATTGTGCCCTGCCATATAGCCATATATGGCATGGGCGTCGTATCACAAACCAGCATCCATATATGGAATACCAAACCACATCACTGATGCTATAGTGGATCTACTACAGATTGATCTTTCGTCTATTTTTGCCCAGAAGCAGATAGAAAACAAACCAGCTGACCCCCCCTCCTTACTGGAAAAACATGAAATAACATAAAATATGTCAGGAAAAAAATTGCTCACACATTCGCGCTCTAGAACTTAATCTCAACAAACCCTGATTCCTTATGTTTAAAATCGCCAGCAAGTTCCACCTTTCCAGGAACATCACCCCATACTCTTGTGCAACGTTCACAGATTGCCAAACGTATGTTGGCCTGCCGGTGCGCATATGCCTGCTGCCCTTCCTGGAACTCCACTGGTATGTTTGTATTGAGATCTTGATCCACTATCTGATTCCATCAAAGAACTTCCCAGTCAAAAAACTGGAGAACACGACGCATCTCCTCTTTTAAAAGAAGGCACTCTTCTTGCCATCAATGGGCCCGTGCACAAGCTTTGCACCATTCTATTCGAAGAACTGATTCCATTATTAGCATATACAGTTAGTGTAAAGGAGGAAATTAGTACCCACCTTCCTGAGCCACCCCTTCGCTGTCACCCACTGATCCGGTTCTCCATATCCAGGTAAAGGAACGCCGTCCTTCACTTAAGCTGTCTTCTTCTAATGCACGAATATCTTCATCAAGAAGCGGGTGCATCATGTTCTCCCAGCCCACTTTCATCAGCGCCTTTGCTAAAATTACCAAGCAGATGCGTGTCATCCGGTACCTGTCAACAACCCGGTCAACCTTAAATTGTACAGTTTTTATAAGAGCAACACTGCGCATGTAATGTCGTTGGCCATGACCATACTGCTCTTTTGACTTGTACAGTTGTCACCTAACTAGAAGTAAGCGCTGTAAGTCATGAAGTGTATCTGATGCTTGCGCATATTGCAATTCCCATTCGTGTTCAATCAATTTAATGTCACAGTTATGGTTGACATGGCCAAGTACATGCGACAGAAGCAGCAAATCTATATCTGCCACACCTGCTGGCATTGCATCTTCTTGATTGGCACATTGGGTAGTGTGAAACACTGCGACAGCTGGCATATACATGTGTTGGTACATTTGCCAGGCTTCTATTCGTCGTCGCAATCGTGTGGACCGCTCTACAATTCTCGCACGCTGCAATTCCGTTGCATGGAGACCAAGATTCTTGACATCTAGATGTAAACGACGCCTAGAAAACTGTGAGATTACTGAGAGAATTAGCGAGAAACAAGACATACTGTAATTCTTCGAGCTCCAATCCTTGGGCTATCAGAGTACTCGGAGACAATTCAACGTGCATTTCGGCATCCTTCTCTGTGTCCTGCAATGCTAACTGATGCCGAACCTGCGCTTCTGAAATTCCTGATGCCAGTCATTAGAGTATGTAATTGCTACTTGTAAAACTAACTTTTCTCTTTAATTTCGTATGGGTTCGGCTGTGACTGATCCACCTCCCATCTTTGAATGGCTGTCGTCCATTCTTGAACATCTTCCCGACGTAGTGCAGAGCTGAATTCTTCAAACGCTGTGACATGCTCTGCCTGTGCCGCTAGCGCTTCTTTGAACTTAGTTGACAGGGACAAAGCTTCAAATGACAGTAAGACATTGTTAGGTAATGGTAAAAGACTACTTACCGAGATTCGTGACCTTCCGCCAATTGTAGTCACCAAAGTGGTCGTCAAGGGTATCCCGCCGCGAACCTGGCCCCATCTCCTTCGTACTGCTTGCTATGGCATTAATTGCTGCCCATCCACATTCTGGAGCCTCGCCATCTGTCCGACCCACACGTGGTAGCAGGTTAAAGGAGTATTGCCATTTGCATGTATCTTGATGAACAGGGAGATGAGCTTTCAGCACTGCAAATGTCATGGATCGGCAGCCAAAGACATCTGAACCAAACAGTGGACCGTACGTGTCAACACGCTTCCACAAGTTCTTTGACCATTGACAAGCGATGTCGTAGGAAACAAATAGATGGGAAGGGGTATTGCATTGTATACTTGACAGGAAGATGTAATCCATGTTGACATAGCTTTATCTTTATGTAACACAGATCGCAGACATCTTTAATGAAAGCAGACTTACTGTTCTCCTTTCTGAAGATCGCCTACTGATGCAGGTCTCTTCATGTCGTGATGAATACATTCCACAGTTCCAACTCCAGATGTCACAGTCCCTTTCCCACCACGCATGCTGGCTAGCTTAATCACATCATAATTACTGCATGTGCTAGTATCATTTGCAATTTCCGATTCAAAATTTTGTAGATAGTTCTGAAATGATCCTTCCTCAACAAAATAGGCCCGGCCTTTATTCAGATCGGGATCATCTGCAGCTTTGGATACGTTTAGTCTTTTCAAGCGAAAATTTGCATCCAGGCCGATAAACAGGCTATATAACCATCTGCGTGTTCGTGAGAATCAAAGAAACACAGAAGGATGTCAGTGCTACATCACCTTTGACTCGCCGGTGCTTCTGTCCAGTTTGTAGGAAGGTTCTTACCTGGCTGAGGACATGCAGGACAGAGAACCGCACAATCACCGGCACCCGCCAGTGCTGATTCATTTCCGTTAAATGATTGATTGCTGCGTCCCATTCTTTTCAGCAGCTTCAAATGCCGCCATTGCCTAGTCATCAGAAGAAATGCCGGGTAGCGATTCTGATGACATCAGCTATGGCAGGTGTTGGAGAACAACGACGACCTACCGGTACTTTTTCTGTGGCAGTATTGTCGCGTCTCCGAGCTAATGACGTGTAAAAGTCATGTGCTGATATCTTTGAAACTAGCGTTGTTAAATGAAAAAACTCGAGTACCTGAAAGGTCGCGGCTGTTTTGGGATCCAGGACAGTTGCTGGATACAACCCTGACCGGAGAAGTTGAACAGGGCGCGGCTGAACCATATGACAGCCGCAATAATCAACAGCAACTTCATGGACACCATTAAGGTCAATAATGGTGAAGTCATCATTGTATGATTTCACCGGGTTTAGACATTGTTGGCCCCCTACATGGTTTAATTGGATGCAGATACTGAGAGAGCAGCCTGATACCCGCGTGAAGAAGCTGCCCGTCCACATCTATTGTTGTCGATTAATTTATTTGACAGGTGACAGCATGGCGACGAACCTGAAATCGATGGAAGGGACTGCTCAGATGCCCGACCAGCAAACATTTCTGACATAACAGCTCATTTCCAAAGCAGTCTAAACAACGATAACAGGCCTGGAGGTCTGAACATCTGTAGCACGAATGTATTGATCCTCTTCCTTCTCGACATAGCATTTCCTGCAGAAACATGTTGACCTCTGGTATCCATTGTAGCAGCGGGCGAACCTGTCATATAGTGTTGATGCGCGACGTGAATGAAGGTTGCGAAGAAGCAACTTACTGGTACTTGGGTAGGCTGATGGCTATCGCTGTCTTCAGCCACGTCAAAATTCGCATCTGCATCCGCATCTGCATTGTCAACTACTTCCGCATCTCCATGATGGCCAGATGCCTCGGGCGAATCATTACAACCGTCGGCATCACTAGGCGAACTGGGCATAGTGTACAGCATATGTTCGCTTGTGGCCCGGCCGTTGCCAAGGATCTCGATATTCGTATGGCAATGGAGTTGAATGGGGGCGGGTATCACTGAGTCATCCTCACTGTCGTCAAAAATGTACTCTTCATATGCCACGCATCGGCGTTTGCTTTTGAGAGTCATCGCAACTGACATTTGGGGGAGGGAGGGGTTGCTAAATAGGCACAACTTTTAGGGCTAGAGAATGATTTCAGAAGAAAGCCGCATTCTAGATTGTACTACAAGATAAATGTAACTAGATGAATTAATCTGAATGAGTATGCTGTATGAAAGAGTTTGGTAGGCTACATACCGGCAGTGTTCTCCAAGTCATAGTATGCATATTCAGAATGGTGCGGTGCGGACTCTTGCCTTACGTCTGAGATGTAGCTAATTCAGTGAGAAGTTTGTGGCCATGAGTCACGCAACATACCTTAATCTGGGTCTGGGCCTGTCATTATCAACCATTTGCTCAGGTATCTCGGGACTAGTACCTTGGCTGGCATTAACGGCTAGTACAGCGACCCATGCCGCAAATATTGCAATGAAATAATCATCAGCATTGAACTTGATTTTGGGGAGTGGCACTGTACGCTCGCCAAGAGAATATTTGATATAGTATAGGTCGAGGTGGATACGCTACATAGGATAGAAACAGTCATTGGGGCGTGCAAAGCTTAGTTTTGGAGTTAGTCCTTACCACTTTCTGAAAGCCCTTGACCCAGGCATTACGCACAGGGTCCTCCTCTTGCACCAGATAGCGCGTGAACCACATTTTGTAAAGTGCGTTTAAAAATACTCTTTCATCACCGTGCTCACACGCTGTCCGGTAAAGCCGACCGACCGATTGAAGTAACTTGCTCTGTTCACTCGCGAGGTCAGAGGACGGCATTGAATGTAACTTTCAATGAGAAATGTGGGCAGCAGTGCTGGAGGAAAAAATTAAAGAAGCTCAAAGTTGAAAGAAGCGCAATTAATCACTGAAAGAAGCACATATTGTACAAACCGGCAATGATGCCGATCCGGGTATTAGCACCGGCACTGAACATGGAGTTGAAATTGTGCAGCTCCTGTCTGTCTTTCTGGCTGAATTTGTTGGTGATCGTTGATGGATTGCATATGGGTATTGTTATATAAACAAATGTTTGACATGCAGTTGCAAGATATTCGAGATTGAATCAGTCAGACGAAAGTAACCAGCGATACGCCAAACTCACACTTAAGCATTCCACGTTCAATCATGCCTCGCACACGCTTACACCACACACCTGGGGATAGGAGGGCTGCAAATAGGGATAAGAGTAAATGTCATTATGAAAGGTATAAACTTAACTCACTAACTCACACTTATTGGGACCTTATCTAGTATTGCAGGAATAAAGCGGCCATTCAAGAACGCCATCGGAAAAAATATAAAGAAGATTGTCACAAGTGAGGCTCCTCTTTCTTTTCCCTATGATGAATATCTCCAGTGCCTTTGTTCTTTTCCCACCAATAAGATCAGAACTTTCCGTAATAGCTGCGGCCGCCGCTTCAACTCCAAATCATGATGAACGGTGATTTTACAAATTTATAATGATTCAATCAGGAGTCAGGTAGCTAACTACTGCGTAAAACTAGGCGCCTTCTCTTCTGGTGCAATCAAGCATCTCGAATCAAAGCAAAACTTGATAAATTGACGAACAATTCCATTCAGACATTCCTCGATATACTCGTGCAGAAACTTATAACGGATAGGAATGATCAGCCATTGCAGGGCATATTGGAGACCACCTATTGACTTCTTCAACGCATTGAACTGTATGAAAGAGAGGTAATGGCATTGGATGGAATTGGGAAACACTACCAGGAGGTGATGGGCATTTCACAGCACATACAGCAGTTCATCACCTGGTTAGAAGATGTGTGGTGTAACTTGATGGACCCGGAGTCTGAGAATGACTTAGCGTACATATTTCACAATTGTCGGCTGATGTATCAGTCCTAATTATAACAAGTTTCTCATCTTAAAGTTATTTGTACATAAATGGAAGGCAATGTTTTGATGCAGGCATTCACAGCTATCTATGTACAAGGAACACAAGAATGATTTTACAGCATAGATACGAGACCACGGCTTACAGCTTCCCTGTACGCAGCGAGAGCATCAGTATAAGAATCATATCGCTGAAACCTCGCATCACTGCCAAGCCCTTCAATAGCAATCTGAACCTCCGACCTTAAAATTTCTGTTAACAATTTATCATTATCAGACTCAGTTTGCTTACCATCCCTGAATCACGCCTACATGCCAGCCTCGAAAAACAACGTACCAGCGCTGAGCAGCTGGCACATGAATTGGTCTTGAGGCCGTTGAAACTTGCGTTGGCTTTGACGATTGGGGCATTGCACTGCTACCTCGCAAAACCCTGGAATGGGTAGGGGGAGGTGATGGCGTTTGAGGCAGTGTTGCAGCAGTAGACGACGAGGAACCTGTATACATATAGGATCAGACGGGGATTAAGGGTCTGATGAGAAATTAAAAATACATACCGTTTGTTTGAATGGAGATAAGTGTTTGCAAGGCAATGAGAATTTCCTCCAGTAGCACAGTGATGCAGTCGTCATTTGATCGCGAATGAACCATGGGTGGCTGAGATCAACCAGCTGCTATAAAGAGAAAACTGTACAGTTTTACGAGGCTGCCGAATGCAGCCGAAGGCCCATGATTGGATAACTCTAGTGGGGGTACTAAAAAAAGCTTTTCCCCGTTTGCAAAACAAGGAACGGCAATCAAAGGTTAGTATCATTTTATTATAGTGTACCTAACTCACAAATGTATGTGTAATAGAAAAATGCCGCCGCCACCATGGGCCAAGTTACCAGAACAACGGGATTTCTTGCAGGGTTTCTTAGACGAGTTTCTTGAGGCTCGAAAATCACACAAACTTCCACTATTTTGGCCCAAAGTTCAAAACGCGTGGTTCCAGCAATGGAAAGAGCCAGGGATGGAGCTTGATCCAATCCCTGGTGATGTCATGGAAAGGATAGTAAAACGTAAGAAGGTGAATGCGCTGATATAAAGAAAAACTCACCATACTGATTTGGTGCTGCAGCAAATAAGTACTTGGTTCTATAACAACCGTTATGAAAATTGCGGAGGAAAGGCCCCACCCAAGCTGTTGAAGTTCGGCGTAAAACAAAAGAGAACGCCCACAGCCATCCAATTATATTCAACTGAAAATTATGAAGAAAAGATCAAGCCAATTGTCCGGGCTGACATCAATGAAAAGAAAGTACCGAGAGACCAGACGATTGAAGTTGTGAAGCGTCGTACGGAAGAGAGTTTTTTCGCCGAACCCCTCAAGGTTCAGCAGCACTTCAAAGAACGTTCAGAGAGAATGAAAGAAGAACGCAACCGTGAAAAAGACGCTGCGCCAGCTGAACCTACTCCAGCATCATATGCAGCATAAGACATCGATTCTTTCGCTGTCTATAAAATTTCACACCTTGCGTACAAGGGAGATCAAAAACCTTCCGAAAATATTGAATACGCTGGTTTCTGACCTAAGCACACGAACGGGGTGGTCATTCTTAATTCTCTCGGGTGGACCTGAGCCTACCAATGGTGGAAAAATTCGCACAACATGCGTGCATGAAGGTAGAACCCCACTTGGCCACACCTTCCCAAAATCCCATCCTTCATTTGAGGAGAACTACATCAAGCCGTTTACGAATTTCTTGAAACAAGTATATCGTAAGTGGATTTTTCCTGCATCAACCACGAAGTTGAACATTTGCAGCGCCGCCAGTGCGTCACGCGCGCAGTCTTCAAACTAAGGAAAATGAACCGGTGGCACACCATGAAACCCGCCATGAAGAACTCATGGCCGTCCCCGTGACAAACCCCACCACCACCAGTGCTTTGGCTGCTAGCACTTCATTTTCAGTAGCTGGGGGGAGCAATATGATCATTAGCTCTCATACTATGGAAGGTGTCGAACATCACGTCAACTCACCAAGAATCCCTGATTCCCCAAGAAGCAGCAACGTCGAAATTGATGGCAACACTGACTGTCATGAAGAAGTTGATAACCAAAGCTGGCTTGATCCAGTTCTGAGGTCATCTTCCACGATTGTCAACAATGCAGGATGTACATTAGACAGTGTTGCTCAACCGGATGACGACTTGGATGAGCTGGCTAACTTGAATGACGCGGACATCCCAAACAACGACTTGGAGGTCCCTCGTATCTCCGAAAATGATGTTTTCCCACCGAATAATCCCCCGGTCGCCGATTTCCAATCAGAGGAGAGTACTGAGAGAAGTAGAAGACAACGCCGTCCCACCATGTCAAAAGAGGTAGTGCCTGTCATAGCGCGTGACAAATCTTGGCTGTGTGACAGTCATAACCATCTTTCTGAAAATAACTACGGGCCTGTGTGGTCCAGCTGTATCGATCTATGGTTCAAATTTGAACATAGTTTACCACTGTCTGATATTTCTTCTGTAAGTTTTTGCCCCGGTTTTCCTATAATTGGCTAAGTCTTCTACCAGGTGCGTCTTCCTGCCATCAAAAGCCGGCCTTACGAGTTGTCACAATGGCTCGCCAAACGCAACTATGCCAGTCTCCCTGCCATGAATAATATAGCAATTTATGCAAACAGTGTTATCAAATGGTGGGCCGCTATGAAGGCATCAACCAAGAAGAAAACACAATCGTTTGAACACCTTCGCAAAGGTGGCCCGAATGGGATCGTCACATTGTTGTTGGGCCTCAAGTTGTGGCGCGCAAATATTGAGATAGAGAAAGCGGATGAATGGGACGTGGTGGTGGCTGAAGTGGAGGCCATGTTCAACGGCTTCAACAGTAACAGCACGAAACAAAAAGATTCACCTGCCGATGAGTAAGTTCTTCGTTTTCATCTCATGGCGCCGTTTACAATTTCATCCTATAGATCTTCTAACGTACACAAGCGGCGGAAGTAGGCTGTTAGGTAGCTCGTAATACTAGTAACTGTACCTTGTCGAAAATAAATTTTGATGTGTGCATATGTTGAACTTAATCGAGAGCCTATTTTCGAAAAGACATAATAAATTATTATGCTTGAGATACCATCAAGGTAACAGGACAACTAGACAACAACTACATGACATTTTCTAGTGAATCATGACCAGCTTGGAAACAACGAGTATGGAAAACATATCTCTGGGAAAACATACCACTATGTCTTCTTTACTCTCTTTTTCGCATGCGGTCATGTTTTGAAACAAGTAGGCGGCATTTTTCCTTGTAGCGAATTGCAAGAAACACTTTTATGAGCAAGAATGGAAAACATACTAGAAAACATGCCGCCATGTTTTCCGAGCTGTTTTTTCACGCGATCATATTTTGGGACCACTTTCTAGGAAACCGTATACCAAAGCAATAAACACCAGTTAGTAAGGAAGAATAGAAGACATATTTCGGAAACGCACCTCCTCTGATTGCAATTGAGACGACAGCTAAATGTTTCCTTTTTTTAAAGAAATCCAGGAAAACATATTATAAAACATACCGCCAAGAATGTCGAATCAACAGTGCTTCTTTTCTCTGAGAGGCAGTGATATCATGAACAGTCGTGATTGTCAATCTAAAGATGGCCTTGCTAACATTCAAGTCATGTGTCAAACAGTCTTCCAGAAGCAAAGGTACTTTTGGAAGGTCGTTTACGCCATTGGAAGCTACTGCACGAGGGCACGAGAGCGGCCAAATTCGGTATTCGGGAGACAAGAAAGGGAACAGTATGCATCAAGTCAAATATGGAAGGGCGATACTAAGAGACACATGCATATTTCCCATGACTGGAAGATGAAGCGTTATATATAAGGTCTGTTGTGCTACAGCAGACGTTTTATATATAAATCTGACAGCATAGCCTGACGTTAGCAGTCCCAAGACCTCGCTAATGGGGAAGGGTCCTTCTCTCCTTGGGGCTAACTTTCATGATTCATATGGCATGTGTAGATTACACAAGTCTAACCAGACTTTTTGTCCTTTCTTGAAAGGTTTAGAGTGGTGGGTAATCCATTGTGTCATTTTGAGGCATGCTAGTTCATGAGCAGCAAGGGCTTCTTCTCTAGCTTTATTTAGTGATGTAAGGCAGTCTTCTGCTGCTGGGGCAGAGACTTTCTTGAATGCTTCAGGAATAGATACAGGGTTCATTCCGTACATCAGGTGAAACAGGGTTTGTTTCAGTTCTTGATGTTCCTTTGTGTTATGTGCGAATTCTGCTATTGGTAGGAGTTTATTCCAGGAATGGGGTTCGTATGTGCAGAATATGCAGAGGTATATTTCAAGTTCTTGGTTGAGGCGTTCCATTTGTCCATCTGTTTGTGGATGGAAAGCAGTGCTCATCTTGTGTTTGATGCATAATGATTTTGTTATTTCCTTGAAGACTTTAGCAGCGAATTGGGGTCCTCTGTCAGAGATCATTACGTCAGGTAGTCCGTGACATCAGAATACATTATTAATAAACAGATCAGCCATTTCTAGTGTGGTGATTGTTTTGTGACAAGGGCTAAGAATTACTCCCTTTGTAAGTCCTTGGTTGACCACGACAAAGATAGAATCAAAACCATCTGAAAGGGGAAGGTCAGTGATAAAATCCACAGTAATTTGCTGAAAGGGGCATGTGGCGTGACTTATAATAGGCATAAGGGGAGTGGTGGTGGGGTGGGTATTTGGTTTCATTTGCTGGCAGATGGCACAGCCGTCAATAAACTTTTTAGTTAAAACTGTTAAACCAGGCCACCAGTAGGAAGCTTTGAGTAAGGCGACAGTTTTCATGAGGCCAGGATGTCCGGTGAGGAGGGATTCGTGGGTGTCACAAATAATATCAATCCAGAGGTTGTTGGTCATGGGAACATAAGTTTTCCCTTTGTAGAATAGTGCACTGTTGGTGATAGACCAGTCAGAAATAGCCATGTGGAGTGGCAGTGGCATTCCGTTTGCTAAACATAGGTTGATGGGGTGACGAGGTCATCTGTGAGAGAGGTGGCAATAATGTGATCATGGAGATCTGTGTTAATTAATGATACAAAGACATCATCAGTAAAGATAGTGACATCGTCAGTGTCATCAGCCGAGTTAGTGTGATCCAGGCGATGGGATAAAGCATTGGCTTGAATAAGCTTAGTGCCGGGTATACATATGTGTGAGAGTGTAATGAAATTGTGAAAGTTCGTTCCACCAGCATGCTTGTCTGGTGGTTAGTTGTTGAGGTGATCTATAATAGGTAAGATTTTTATGATCACATCATATGTCGATAGGATGGGGTGCACCAAGTAATAGATAGTGCCATTTGGAAAGAGCATGGATAATGGCAAAGAATTCTCTGTTGTAAATTTGCCAATTTCATTCAGTTGGGGTTAAAGAGTGTGATAAGAATCCACAGGGTCATAAGATGTCATTACTGTCTTTTTGTGAAAGCACAGTGCCTATAGCCCATTTGCTTGCGTCAGTTTCAAGCACAAATGGTTTAGTTGTATCAGGCATTAATAGAATGGGTGCAGTCGTAAACATTTCTTTTAATAGGTCGAATGCTGCTTGGCATTCTGTTGTCCAATCCCATATTTTGTTTTTCTTTGTTAGGTCTTGAAGTGGTCATGCTATGTGTGCAAATCCTGATATGAATTTTTGGTAGAAATTGCCAAATCCTAAAAAAGAGCGTATTTGTTTAACTGTGGTTGGGGGAGGCCAATCCCTAATACCAGCGAGTTTTATTGGATCCATCTTGATTGTGTCATGTGAAATAATCATTCCAAGAAATTCAATTTCTGTTTGAGCAAATGTGCATTTCTCCATCTTGAGAAATAGGTCATTATTTTCTAGTTTTTCTAAAACGGGTTTGGTCCTCTTCTTGAGTTCTTCTCGAGTCGTCACATGGATTAATATGTCATCCATGTATATTACGATCCAGCCTTCATCAATCATCTCTCTAAAGTAATTGTCCATCATGGCTTGAAACGTAGTGGGTGAGTTTCGTAATCCGAAGAACATCACTGTTGGTTTGTATAATCCTCTGTTAGTTACAAATGCGGCCTTCCATTTGTCGCCTTCCTTAATGTGGACATTATTGTATCCCCATCATAGATCGAGTTTGGTAAAGAACTTCGATCCTTTGAGTTTTGACATGAGATTGGATATGAGGGGTAATGGGTATGAATTGGGTTTAGTCCATTCATTAAGGTAGCAGTAGTCTTGGCAAGGTTGTAGTACTCCCTTTTCTTTCTTTTCTACGTAGAAGAAGGGTGCTGCTTGAGGTGATTTTGATGGTCAGATATATCCTTTCACTAGTTGTTCCTTTATCCAAATATCAAGTGAGTTTTGCTTGAGTGGAGATAGATTGTAGATTTTTCCTCGTTTTGGTACAAAACTGTCTTTGAGGTCTATGGCATGGTCCCAAGGTCTAGATTCAGGGTATTGTTCACTTGCTTCTTTTTCAAATACATTGCTCCATTGCTTGTATTCCGGGGGTAGCGTCTTGTTCCCGTCCTTCAGTTTGGGTTCCTCCTGTCCTGGAGTCTTACTTTGGTCGTCAGTCATTTGACTAGTATATTTGTGTGCCATTTGTTGAGTGGGGGAAAACCTAAACAGGTTTAATTCAAATGCATCCTCGCTATATTGCACATCTTCCCACAGGGAAGTGTTATTCCAAAATAGTCAATCTGTGGGCTCGGGCTTCTTGTGTGACGTCAAGAACCGTACCACGAGATCCTCGTCCCATTTGGGTTGCAGTTCCTTTTCTAGACCCAAAAGGCAACTAACTCCTCAGTTCAACGCGAATCTTGTCTTTATTGGAATCTGGGAATTCCACTGACTTCGCTTTCCAGTCTATTTTCGGGTTATACTGTTCTAACCAAGGTAGTCCGAATATCAAGTCTTGATTGCCGAGATTGGTAACATAGAACCAATCATTTGTTTCTTTTCCTTGTATGTTCATTGGCACCAAGCACTTGTCTGTAATTTCCCTGTTCGTATTTTCAGATCTGTCCACATATTGTACTTTGAGTGGCTTTTTTAGTGGTATTTGTTTGAAATGAGAGGCTAGTCTTTCGCTAATGAACTGTCCTTCAGCGCCTGAGTCAATTAGTGCTTGGTTATCGATGGATTGCTCAGATAGGGTAATCGTGATTGGCAGTGAAATTGTTTTATTGGAAAGGGAATTTACAATGATTTCACATACAACTATTGTATCTGAGTTGTTATCAGGGGTGGTAACCATCAGGGTATGTCCTGGCTTTAAAAATCCTCTTCTGTGTCCATGAATACTCGGATCCTTTCTTCTTGGGGTAATTTCTGTAATAGGGCACAAATCATCATGTAACTCTCCCTTTCTTCTGGTTGCGAGTCTTCTTCTTCTTCATTCTCATCACCTGTCATGGCTTGTCTGATGGAATGGCCTTTTTTGAATCGGTTCCCTTTTCCTTTGCCTTTCCAGTTCGTCTTTTGTCCTCCTCCTTTGGTTCCTCCTTGTCATTGTGTACAATCTTGAGATTGATGCCCTGTTTTATGACAATGAAAACATAATCCTTCTTTGAAGTGCCGTTCGCATTCTTCTTTACTCATGGCATTGATAGCAATCATGTCAATGTCCATTGCATCAGGGTCCCTGTATCGCAGTTGTCCATGTCCCTTACTTCCTGATTGGGTGATTCCGGATAAGATAGCGGTCCGGTTTCGTGTGTTATTGGCTCATAATGTGTATTTGTACCAATCGTTTAGTGTTTCAGGGTTGAACATCATGATTTGTCGCATGACTTCTCTGGGTATCCCTTGCATGAATAATGGTATGGCGGCAGCGTCTTCGGTGATCCTTGCTTGTCAGATTAATTCTTTAAACTGATCAATGTATATTGGAATGTGCAGTCATCATTTCTGTATTTTATAGATCTTCGTTATTGCTGTCCCTGGGCTGTCCACTTCTCCCCAATGCTTTAAGAATTCCCTTTTAAACGTAGCATAGTTATCCCATTTGGTTGGTGTAGTGTTGTATTCTTCTAGTTTATTATTCTTCCATTGTTTTGCTTTGTCTCCACATAAGAGAAGGATAAATGTTATCCTTTTCCTATCAGTGTTATATGTATCAATGAGTTGGAAGTATAATTCGCAATTGGCTATGAAGTTGAGTGCTTCATTCTTATCACCAGTAAAGTGGCTTGGTAGGGGCACTTTGTTATTCAGGGATGTGGTGTCTGCCATGTCTATTTTGGGTGGTGTTTGTGGTGGGGGTGGGTCCGGGGGTCCTGGTGGGGGCAGTGTTGGAGATCTAGGTGGTAATGGAGGTGGTGTCTGTGGGAGGTTTGGTGATTTTGGTGAGTCTTTCTTCGGTTTTACTGTTTTTTCTGACTCAGATCTACTAATTGGAAGTAGAGTTGATGATGATGCTAATGCTAGCATAGGCAACTGAGGGAAGTCACTAGGATCGTGAAACGATTTTTCTGATCCTGATTCACTAGGGACTCAGTAAGATTTTCCTTTTGATTTCAGGTGTAACTGATCTGCTGGAAGGTGGTGTTCCTTCTTTCCTGGTTCCCAATGCAGTACTAGAAACTGTTCATCCTCGACAGGGGAATAGGTATTTGTATCCTGGAAGTGGTAATACCAACGACTGTTCATATGGTCGAAGTGGAGGTATAAGTGATTAAGAAAGTAAATGTCGTTATGGAGAACTGCAAAGTTAGGCAGTCTCGAGAATTGCTGTGGAATCCAAAATTTATTAGATTCAATGTGTGTGCTGTCTGTGTATTTCCAGATGTTGTCTCTTGTGTCCAATTTAATAACAATATTATTGAGGGTGTATTTGTTTCCAGAGTGTCATTCTGCTTTGTTGGGAGGGGGTGCAGGGATCTTTTGTAGTTTGAAGGAAATCTTGGTGAGTTGGGCAGGTAACCTATGGGCCTGCTTTCCGGAAGTTCGATAGGGTTGATGATGTAGTAGTCAAACCAGGTAAGTTCGACTTTAAGTGTTATAATGGAGAACACTTAGTATTACTTGGACTAACAGGGCTTGTGGCTCAGCGACAAGTCCAGCATCAACAAGTGTTGAATACCAAATGTAAAGCTCAAGGAACTCGCACACTAAGACTAAGTACATGAGAGTGAGGATGATGAGATGCAGCGTGATGTGAGATCAGCCTTGAGTGCAATGTAGAGGTAAATGATCTAGATTGGTAACAACCTAAGTCGAACTTAGGTTCTATCTACTGTACATGGGGTCCTTATATACTAATGAGGACCGATGACTAATAAGAGTAAAGTGAGCATAAGAACGCATCAACAAGACTGCGTGTTAGTCAACGATGAAGTCATATAGAATGTGATGGAAGGAAGTGACGTATGGGTGATGTCATAACTACGTCATAAGTAAGAATGAGGTCTGTCAGAGTCTGAGTTAAACGGTAAAAATAAAAGTACATACAACAATGTCCTGAACTCGTATGGTTGTAACACCTTCAGTAGCATGAGCACTACCTTTTTGACTACTAATCCTCTTAGTCTTCAAGTTCTGTACAGAGAGATTGGCAAGGGAACCATTCCCTTGCTGCCAGGTCCTTGTGACATATAATTGTGATGTATCACACATCACATGCATCACAAGCAATGCCCCTTAGTATGCCAAATACAAGGGCTGTCTTGTGAAAGGTCTCAGACTTGCCGCTTGCAGCCCAGTGTACAACTGCACAAACTTGGAGAAGACTAAAATTAGTATGGTGTGAAACAGTGAGGATAACAAATAATATACTGTTATACATACCATCTACTGGAGCTCAGAGAAGACTAAAATTAATATAGTATGAAACAGTGAGGATAACAAATAGTATACTGTGATACATATCATAACAAAAGAATACAAGCTCATTGTGACAACTGCAAGTATGATGCTGCTTCAGCACCCTTGCAGCTCCAATATTAATAATGACATCAAACTCAGATCATGTGTTATGTGTACCTACCAGTGTTACCAATACCATTACAGGGGAATGGCAGGGGTATACTCCTGTTGATCCCTACCAACACATGATCTTATAATTCACTAGTCTATTAGCATAATAATGAGCACTCAAGCTGGCGTCCTTAAGAATTATCATATTGATATATTGCTGCAATAGAGAACCATTGAATCTGCATATTTTTGATGCTCCTACTTCTACACTGTAAATCGACATGGAGGAGAATATCAACACAAAGCATATCCAAGCTAGTATGAAATTCTTTACCTATAATATATACAATAATATAACAATATGTCAAATAAAGGTGAACAGCTTGAGCAATTGGTAATTGAGAGAGTGCCTATCCAGCACACAGGCACCCAATTAGCAGAATTAACCTGTGTAAGTCCAAACCTCTTGCCTATATTATGTGCCAATTTTTGCCTCCTAGCCAAAAAACTGGATGCCATCATACCATGTTTACCAATCTAATACTTGCAGTAAAACATGGCATATTGTTCATGCAACAGACAACATCGAATTGGTTAACCCAGAAGAGCTGGAAGAACTTGTCATCAATATTCAAGGCATCATATGGAAACATGACTTGCCACCATTCACACAACAGATTTGGTTAGTACCAAAGACATTAGTTCATAATAAAATTCATAACCAATATTGAGCAACAGGCAAACTAAGAATCACATATTACACTATCTAAAGCAAAGTGTTACACTTACTGGATATGGCACCACTACTTTTGAAAGAGGTATCCAAACTGTATTGGATGTTCATGCTTTCTTCGACCAAAACATACCAGCAAACAAGCTAGAAGCATGTACAATAATTGAGAAATGCGACACAGCACTTGGCATACACATGAGTAACTGATACTTCATGCCCTGAAAAGAAGCAACCAATGAAGCTGAAGTTATGCTTACATCAGATGTAGATCCCAATGGCATTTTAGCAGGATATGCTGGAAACCAATTTGTCCATTGTGAGCAGAATGTTGTGAAATACTATCATTGAAAAACAGCACAAGGAGGGGCAATAAAGTATGTCATCATGCTCAATTTTTTATGGAGAAAATGTTGAAACACTGTCCAATGCCATCAGATATGAAGCTATTCTGCCAGTCAGATTCCACATTGGGGATATTGTTGAAGTGAAAGCAATGTTAATGTTGATCCCAATCCAACAAGGTTGCATTAAGTTAACAGCAGTTCTTCAAAGTCTTACATTATTAGATACATTGTTCACACAGGTATGTACTAAGAGCATAATCACAACACATATTAATAACTAGGCTTTATAAAATCCCAGACCCCCACATTACTCGCATCAAACATTCATATAAAGAAACTTATGCAGTCATCAAGAAATCCACTCAAGCGATCCATTGGATATGATGATGAAGAGAATTCAACAAAGCCAAAGAAAATAGTGACAGAAAATAGTGGCTTAGTGACTCTGAGTCAGGCTAGTTCTAGCAAAACCAACCCAAATGATGAAGAGTTGGTGGAAGAACTGATGGTGTATTGAAGGCAATGATTATATTATTACATAAGTTCCATACATCTGGCAAGATCAGGTCAGCCACTAACACTGTCGCCCTCTGTAATTTATTATTGTTCAGATATGTATGATGATGTTTTATACATTACCAGATACTCCACATCCCCACTCACTCTGTGGGAACCAGAGCAGATGTACAATACAAAGGGCCAAACACATCCACTTGTTCTATTCAGTATCATATGGTATATGGTTAACTTGCTACTGTAGTGCGCCAAGTTGGCTGACCTGGGAAATAAATCCAATTTCATCACTTGCAGTCAGGCAGTTGATACAATACTAGCCCCGGTTCTGAGCTGTAGTGAAGTGAAGGTATCAGCCTTATATTGGCCCCATTTGTGCAAGTTTTGTAACACTCCCCAAGGGGTTACATGCCATTGCCAAGCAGGGCCAAACAATTGTTAAAAGTCCTGGGTTGATTAGATTGAAGCTGGTTGAGCTGAAGTCAAACTAGAGCAAGCCCAGTGTACAAAGAGTCTTTTCATATGAGTACAATGAGTACAAAAGAGACCTATTTATACAAGATGACAGTAATTCTAGAATGTTCCATATGTATAAATAACTGTTCCATGAGTAATCGTAATAGAGATGATATGTAATTGAACTGGGGTAATGAGTAATCATCGATGAGTCAGACTTGCCGCGATCACCAATTCTAACAGTCCCCCCTGATTCGGCAAGTCTCAAGGAGGGGTGCGATGCTGCTTGCATCGATCACAGGCTGACTGTTGTGTGCATCATCATAGCTCTGTAGCATCCACAAATAAATTTGAGTAGGCCATAACGGGTGGTGGCTGCGCTTGTTCATAGTGTGATGGAATAGGGGGTGCGAATGGTGGGTAGACAGGAGTGACAGAGTTGGCAACCTCGTGTGCTTCTTTTGCCTTCCTTGAATTGTTGGCTACCCTCTTTCTCATGGCACTAGGATCGGCGGTGTGACAGGTATCAGTGTCGTGACCACGGGCATGACACTTCTTGCAGCATGTCATGCAACTGTGAGAGGTACTAGTTGTGGGCATATTGGGTTTAGTAATCAATGATGCAGGAATGGTCTGGGACTCAGCAGCTAATTTCCTTTCTAAAGCATGAAGTCTCCTGCCATATGACTTAGCAATCTCCTCGATAAGTTGGAGGACCTGTGTGAGGACCATGATGATCCAAACGATGAGGGCATGAGGCCCATTGGACAGCGGATCATTGACATGTTCAGCCACAGGTACTATAATTCCCTGGACATAGTCATCAGTGACATCGGTTGGCAATGGTGAGCGATCTTGATGAGACATGATAGATAGTCACAGGGGGTGATGTACAAAAATGTTAAAAGTCCTGGGTTGATTAGATCAAAGCTGGTTGAGCTGAAGTCAAACTAGAGCAAGCCCAGTGTACAAAGAGTCTTTTCGTACAAGTACAACAAGTACAAAAGAGACCTATTTATACAAGATGACAGTAATTCTAGAATGTTCCATATGTATAAATAACTGTTCCATGAGTAATCATAATAGAGATGATATGTAATCAAACTGGGGTAATGAGTAATCATCGATGAGTCAGACTTGCTGTGATCACCAATTCTAACAACAATTATGATCACACCCTGTGTCAAACATTTAATCACAGCCTCAGACTTGCCGCTTGGCGGCCCATACTTGCCAAGTGAGACTATGGTCCATGCCTACCATTCACCATCATTCTGAGTGCCATTGCTGTTGTTGTCAAGTATGAAGCAGGGCATGACAGAATGGCATGGGTGACTCCAGTCACATTGCCACAATTTACTAGGCCATAACCATTCTGAACACCAAACCCACAGCTGTGGGTACAGGTTGCTGGTGGGTATCAGATCAGAACATGACCATGGACTCAGACCTGGAACCTATTACATAATGTGGACAGTGGATGGTGGTGTCAGAAGAATGGATTATTTATCTGCTGGGAACTTACCAATTACTGAGTCTTAAAATGTACCAAAGTTCCCACAAAACTCAATTGATTGGTAATAAATCAATGAATTATTTATTTGCCTGGAACGTTCCAGTATCTTAACTTGCATTACAAAATCCCCTGCAACTTGCCAACATAAGACCAAGTCTCATTTCATTCAACCTCGGAATACATGGATATCAGTATCTGAGAGGGGCAGGTATTGCAGAAGGCACTGCTGCACTTACAGTAATGCTGTGTGTCAATGGGTTGCAACCAAATCCATCACAATGAGAGGCAAGGTTGCCCAACTGGGTGGGTGATTGGGTAAGAGAAATGTGTGATGCAGAGTGGCTTTCTGGAGCAGTGGCCCAGGTGTGCACTTCTTTAGGCAGGCACCTTGCTTGAGTTGCTTTACATTTGATGACAGGCTCCCCTTTGGGAAATGTCTTGCTTGAGCATAGCAATTGGCAATGGCAAGCCAATTGCATCAGTTGGGCTCCTCACAGACAAACAAGTTGCAGAACGATCTCTGCAGATAGGAGTAGCCAGGTCTGTTGTTGGAACAGAGAGTGAGGGTATAATTCAGAACAATGCTAGGCTTGACAGGAAGCCATAGCAAAGTAGATCAGTGGGCACTGCTGTGTTCTTTTTGGTAGTCTGGTTGCATTTCCAGTCAATTGTGAAAGTCAGTGATGTAGGTGCAATGTTGTCTCCTCCACTCTGGTGCAGGTCCAATTAGATGCTGCAGACTGGGGCTTCATTCCAAATGGGAAAGAGCCTGAATCCAATGGCAGCACATAAAGACACCTTGCTTTGCATGCCACAAGGCAAGCATTTGTGTGGCATGTGGCAGGGGTGAATCTGTGCACTGCAATGAGGCACTGGCCAAAGCCTGAGTGTTAGAACCACCTCAGGCCGTGTGACACAACACTGAGAGTTCAAGTAATAACTCTGGTAGAATAGCTTAAGTCCATGTAGGACTAGGAGAGAGACTAAGGCGGATGAGATTGAGAGTTGTATCGTGATGATACTAAGTTGACTGAGGGAAACCCTAAGAGAACTCGACTGAGTTCCCTTAGTGTTATATTGGGGTTTATATACGTTTTACATGGTACTAATAATAGTTCATATGAGTCAGCCATAGAAGAGTCTGGAAGGATGAGTAAGTATCATAGAACAAGGTAAATAGATGTACACGAAGATGAAGCATAGTCATGGGATACATAACAAAAGTGACCGTTCATAACATCACCCTCTCTCTAGGGTGATTCTCTCCGAGAATAACAACAAAAAGGAAAAGGAAAAATAGAGTAAAATGAAACGTAACTGTAGTCTGTTTTTCTTTTTCCACGATGTGGGTGGAGTATAGTAAGGCATCCACAGCAGGTAGTCCATACGAGATCTAATAAAAGGTTACTCTGTCTACTTCCACAAACCCGGAAATCCGTTTACAGTGCATATACTCCACCTGATGCAGAGCTCTCTTCAGATGCGTAGGCACCTCCTTCCAAGAACGTCCATTGTCGAGTTGGTCCACCCAAACGGCTATGCTGGGGGAGTAGTGGAGGTAGAAATAGGGGGTCAGGGGAGGAGGTGATGGAAGAGAAGGTGTGAGGAGTTCCAAGAAGGCTGCCAAGGGAAGGGTTTGGCGAGACGTGCGGCGTGCCTTGACCATTCTGATAAAACGATAAGAAGGCGGTGATGAAGGGGGATGGGGATGAAGGTTGATGTAAGGCTAGGGGTGCAAGGTTGGGGAGCGGCGAGGAGTTTATAGTCGTACTCAGGACTCCTGTGTTTAAATGGTCCAACCCGCTGCCTGTGCATGGACTTCGTCATCAACATAATTCTGGGGTCCTGCTGCCATTAGAAAAGAAGGGATGGGCCCACCACGCTTTAAATCGTTTAATAGCTTTATGTTGTCCTTCATGTTATCGAGTAAAGTTTGACAGACGTTTAGGAATGTCTGATGCATCTCATATTCACGGCTCCATCGGTTCATCTCCTGGGGTGTCATCGGCACAGGTGGTTGGGACACGACGTTAAGAGTTACGAAAGACTGGTGATGGAGGAGCCCGGAAATGGCCTGATGCACATCCATCATGCACTCCATGGTGCCGCAGTTAGTGACCAGGGGGGGAATATGAGAGGAAGAAGGGGAAGGCATAACTATATCGTTAGGGTCAAATTTGTCATTGGGGGAGTGTGGTTGTTTAGGGGAATCTGGTGTCGGCAGTTTTCTCTTTCGCCGTGGGTTGAGAGTCTGTAGGCAAATTCGCTGATATTTTTGTTGTTGTTGAACTAGATCAATGAGGTTGCTTCCCTCAGCAGGGTGTAGAGAAGAGGCAAGTAGGGGGGTTGCTGAGCGTCTGGTTCTCATGGGATGGGGCATTTTTATGGCTTTAGCTTGTCGTCTTCCTCCTTTTGACTCGAACATGCCCTTTCCTCAGGGTCTACTTCACGCAGCTCTACATCCGTCATTAACCCCTTGCCCTTCCATCGGATCCATCTTTTTTCCCAGACTTCGGGGTCCATGTAATTTTCATATGGCCTAAAGGGGATTTCCTTCATTTCCATCGCTTGGATATACCTGATCGCTGTTGGATACTTTTGATGAAATTTTTTTACTTTCTGCTTGGCATGTGAGAGGTTGCCTGCCGGTTCCCATGTGTTGTGCTCTTCTGCATATCCTTTCCACCTTACTAAGTACTCCATTTTGCCTTGTCATAGCCTGGAGTTTAGAATCTCCTCTACTTCATATTCGTTTTCCCCCTGTATTTCGATGGGGGGCGGTGGTGCTACCTTTTGTCCTCGTAATGGCTTAACGTATGGACGGATTTGTGACACATTGACTACCGGGTGTATTTTCTGGCTAAACGGTAAGTCCAGTTCCACAGCATTGTCGGATATTATTGCCTTGATGGGGTAAGGGCCGATCCATCTTTCGGCCAGTTTCCTCGTTGGCCGATCCTGCAGCTGCATGTTTTTGGTAGATAACCACACCTTGTCCCCTATTTTATATTCGGGTGCCTGGCTCCGATGCTTATCTGCATTTCGCTTCATTCCTTCTTGTGACTGCGTGAGCACCGCCCGCACTTCCTCATGGATTTGTTTCATGGTTTCGGCAAATTCCTGTGCTGCGGGGTGCTTGCTTTCTCTTCTTACATCTATGCCCATTCGTGGATTCCTTCCATTGTTACTGAAAAAGGGGGATTGACGAGTTGCAGCATGTGTCTGGTTATTATATGCAAACTCCGCTGTAGCTAACCATTCCGCCCAATCTTCCTGTCTTCTGTCCACATACATTTGTAGATATTTCTCCAAATCCTGGTTCATTCATTCAGTTTGACCATCCATCTGTGGATGGTAGGCTGTAGATAGCTTTGTTTGTATGCCCAATAGCTTGTTTAATTCTTTTGTCATCGCTGCTGCGAACTGTGGTCCCCTGTCCGAGATGATTGACTCAGGTAAACCGTGATACTTCCATATATTGTCCCAGAATAGTGTGGCTAGCCCGATAGCCGAGGTTGCTTCTGTAGTTGCAATAAAATGCATCATTTTTGTTAACCTATCGCATACGACCAGAATCGCATCGTGTCCTTTTGAAGGTGGTAGCTTTACTATAAAATCCATTGTTAAATGCGTCCATGGGGTTTTCAGGGCTTCATTTGGTCATAGTTTCCCCGCTGGTGGCTCGGGATGAGTTTTCATTCTCTGGCATTTATCGCATGCCTGGACATATTTCTTTACATCTACCATGATTCCAGGCCACCAATAATTTCTTGTTATTAACTCAGTAGTTTTCCATTGTCCTGGGTGTCCTACTTGTTGAAAGTGGTGAAAACACACATGTGAATATGTGTACAAAGTTAGATTTGTTCATAACTCATGAACTGTTGAAGATATGGACTCGTTCCCAGCGAAGAAAATGCTCAGGACACTGTAAATATATTGGACGCGATATAGTGGACAGTAATACTCATGCCTTACGGTGCAATTACCATATTTGGTATCAATACATAGCTTTCCTTACATGTAGGAAGAAGTACAGTACTCCTACACTTAGATTGGTTGATACACTTGTTGGCATTGCTCAAATAGACTAAAAGTGCGAAGTCTGAGATTGTCTACTAGTGTGGATAGTGTCCAGTTGGCCAAATAGTGAGATTTTAACAGGTTATGGGCCCCGGCCTTTAACTGCATACAGTCAGATCTTCTATTGTGTCTTGCACTATCTGGGGGCTATTAGTGGTTAACTTTGGACCACAAAACTTGGTTATTGGCCACATTTTTTGAGCCAGTTGGACGCATTTTTGGGATTTTGGACGCATTTTTGGATATTTGGACAGATTGGAGAAAGAGACAAAGATGTCTGAAAGCAGCAGCATCAGGATAAAGCCTCTATCAAATGGGAACTACCAGGACTGGTGTGGGGAGATGAAAGCTCTCCTCATGAGAAATGGACTTTGGAGTGTGGTGTCTGGCAAAGCATCCAAACCTGCAAAGGAGGATGAAAGAGCCAAATGGGAACTGAAAGTGGAGAAGGCTGCTGGGGAAATCTACTTGGCTGTTGAAAGTGACCAGAGAGTTCACTTCAGAGGCTCTGAAGATGACCCAAAGCAGATGTGGGAGATGCTTGAAATGGCTCACTTGCACAAAAAGCCAGGTGCAAGATTCAATGCATATGATGAGCTATTCTCAATCCACAAGGCAGAGGATGAATCTCTCTTGGATGTGGCAACCAGGGTGGAGAGGGCTATGTCCAACATCAAAAATCTTCGCCCAAAGGACTTCACTTTGGACAAGTTAGATGATGAATTGCTGTGTATGGCAATGATTCGTGCTCTACCAGAGAGCTATTCTAACTTAACCTCCAATTTGTTGTTATTGGAG
>QFEO01002584.1:0-12943 GCA_003316615.1 Amanita pseudoporphyria
ATGATTATTTTCAGTAAATAATCACATCAGAGGAATTGGAAATTTGATAACGAATCGTCACGATAGTCACAGAAGATCATTAGAAAAAAAGGTGTTGAATCGAATGAGAGGAGGTCCTGCGCTTACATGTGAGGCCCTTGGGTTTGAGGACGTCGAGGAAACTGAGCAAGAACCAGGTCTCAATTTTTGTGAGATTTATCGATTACTGGCTGGGCAAAAATTTACCTTAATCGATTTTGTTTGCTCCTGTTGACGCCCGTGTTGAAGGATAGGAGACAGCAGTCCACATGGTCAGCCCGCCAAATTCGCGCGCTCGTGTCTTGTGGTCATTCCCTAAGGTCCGGCATCCGTCGCTAGCTTTTTTTTCTCCTTCAGGACGCCTTTGTTACAAGAGCAGTGAAGCTACATCCAATGCAACCAAATGAAATCAGTTTACAGACTACGATGTTCAAAACATCGATGGTGAGCGCCCTTTTTTTCATGACTTTTTTGCTTCGCTTTCCTATGACGAATCTCGGCCGAAATAAACTAGGAAGTGCCGTCCGAAGAACTCGCTTCGCTGTCGAAACTCGGGTCTCTGATGCCTTTTGCGAAATGACCAAATGACTTATACAATGACATGCTAACCTTGTGCTTGTACAGGAACAAACGTGCAAGTCTACGTTACCAGGCGCAGAAGGACAGAAACCAAACTTCTGGATGTACCTAGAGTGTCTGGGAGACAGCTATTACAATATAGTTACTTGCTGTTTTAACTGTTTTGCTATACAAAACTGGGCGGAGTCAGGTGAGAGGGGTGAGAATAACGCGCTAGATATTACCCGATCGAAGAACCCTCAAAACCTGCTTAATCCTCCTCCCCTTCCATTCTATTATCTGCTACATTCTACAGCTGCACGACATGTCTGAAAGGTTCCCCATTGATCTCAAACAGTTCAAAAAGTACGAGGATCGTCTCAAATCGGGGAGATTGCATATCTAACACTCGTAGATTATCGTTAGATCCCGCTAACCCTCAGCTCACAGCAGAGCAGAAGTCGACGTTGCTGGCCAATATCCAGTTGCTTCGTGATGTCATCGTCCTCTTTACTGCAACCGGTGCGGCGAGTGGTGTGAGTGGTCACACTGGTGAGTTAAATTCGCCAGATGCTGTATTTTCCTGATCTTCATCACCTCTATCACAGGCGGTGCCTACGATACTGTGCCAGAACTTTGCATCATTCTCTCACTTTTTGAGCATTCCGATAAATTCTATCCTGTTGTCTTCGATGAAGCCGGTGAGTACTATCGTTTCGGATATATGCGGCGGGAACGCGCATATATCTTATCAGTTTGTCGGCTTTGAATGATCGCTGATAATCGGTCATCCAAAGGTCATCGTGTCGCTACTCAATACCTTCTTGCCGCACTGGAGGGCGCTATTCCCGCGGAAAAGTTGCTGGAATATCGGAGAGCCAACTCCAAGCTGCCCGGTCACCCCGAACTCGGATTGACTCCTGGTGTCAAGTTCTCATCGGGCCGCCTCGGCCATATGTGGTATGTCTTACTTCGCACTTACGAACTGGTTAGTCTAAGAAAGCACGTAGGCCCATGGTTAACGGAATTGCTCTCGCTAATCGCGACAAGACTGTGTTCTGTCTTGGCTCAGACGGCTCTCAACAAGAGGGAAACGACGCTGAAGCAGCCAGGCTCGCAGCCGCTCAGAATCTCAACGTGAAGCTCATTATCGACGACAATGACGTCACTATTGCTGGACATCCTTCCCAATATCTCAAAGGCTACGACTTGACTAAAACTCTTGAAGGGCATGGATTGAAGGTTGTCACGGTCCAAGCTGAAGATATTGATGCCCTGTGGGGCGCTATCAGGACAATCGTCTTGCATAATGGACCGGCAGCAGGTGAGGATTGATCATCTCGAGTCTGCCAGTAAATCTAACTGGGAACAGTCATCTGCAAGCGTGTCATGGCTCCAGGTATTCCAGACATCCAGGGGAGCCCTCATGGCCATGACGTCATTCCTGTCAAGTCTGCCATCAAATACTTGCAGGCAAGAGGGTACTCTGACAAATTTGACATCGAGACGTTGTACCAAAATGCGAAGGGAGCCGCCCAACCATTCCAGTACATTGGATCAACTAAAGAACTCGGCGCAAATCGTGTCGTCTTTGGTGAAGCTACTAACTTAGTTTTGGACAAACTCAGCAAGGAGGAAGCCGCGCGGAAGGTCATGATCATTGACAGTGAGTATTTCCCTACGTATACTGTTATCTTACGGCTCACCAAATGTTGTCAAGGTGATCTTGAGGGCTCTACTGGTTTGAAGGTAATTCACCAGAAGCATCCCGAAGTCTTCATTCCTTCTGGTATTATGGAACGCGGTAACTTCTCTGCCGCCGCTGGTTTCGGTTTCTCTCCCGACAAGTTTGGTGTCTTCTCCACTTTCTCTGCGTTCTTGGAGATGGTTGTTTCTGAGATTACCATGGCGCGACTTAATCACTGCAATGTCCTGTGCCACTTTTCCCACTCTGGCGGTGAGTCTCCAAGTTTTGTTGATGAACGAAATCTCATGACATATCATTAGTTGATGAGGTACGTCCACTATTATAACTAGGTGGAATCATGGCTGACGTCTCTTGTTTGGTTGTACTGAATTATTAGATGGTGAGCAACAAACCCTTCGCGGCACATATTTTCTAATTAACGTCTCCCAGGCTGACAACACTTGCCACTTTGGTGAGGATCACAAAGCGTCCGACGGCGTTTATATAGTTCAACACTATTCTAGGTGTCAACACATTTTTCGCCGACAATGGCCTTGCGGATACCCAGTCTTATTTGTATTTCCCTGCTGACGCTGCCCAAATGGTTGCCGTCGTTCAGCGTGTTTTCTTCGAGCACGGTCTTCGGTTCATCTTTTCTACTCGTTCTAAAGTGCCTTATATTCTCAAAGAGGATGGAAAGACTAGGTTCTTCGATGATAAATACGAATTCGTTCCTGGAAAGGATGAGATCATTGCAGAGGGCACTGCCGGATACGTTGTTTCCTTTGGTGAAATGCTGTACCGCTCCTGGGATGCTGTTTTGCGACTGCGTCAAGAGGGACTCAACGTTGGCTTGATTAACAAACCTACGCTGAATATTGTCGACGAGGATGTGATCAAGAAGATCGGTCAAACTAAGTTTGTCCTTGTCGTCGAATCCCTGAATCAGAAGACCGGGGTATGTTTCAAGATCTAACGTGATTGCTTTCTGATGTCTTCGTGATAGTTGGGTTCTAAATATGGAACGTGGTTGCTGGAGCGTAATCTCACACCCAGGTACGGTTACATTGGTGCCACTAAAGAAGGTCAGTGATCCGTTATCTCACGTGACGTGACGTCTCTAAATATCATTAGGCTGCGGTGGTCTATGGGAGCAGATTCCATTCCAAGGCCTAGATTCTCAATGTTGGTATATTATTAGACAATCAAAGACCATCACTGATTGAGGCGCTCTTTTAACAGCTATCGTGACCAAAGTCAAGCAATTGGCCCAATAGAAGGTTAGACGTGTTTATAAGTAGTGTTTATTAAGAAGTAAATAAGAGACGCGAATGATGATTTATTCTTGTACACTAACCTGAACAAAAGTATCGTAAGTGTCCGTCCAGTCCACAATTCCGAAATGAAACCCGTAATACTCTACTGTACGTTCGACAATCGCCATCGCTCGTGTTTTGTCTCGGGAACGTGCTCCACAAACCTGCCTTTCTCACTCGCAGGTGGTGCCTTCTCTATACTCTTCCTTCCCAATGAACCCAGCAGACCACCCATGCTGAGGCCCTTCTTCCTAGTACTGCCACTGCCGCCTTCATTACTAGCACTTGCATGTCCAATACTCGAAGGAGCAGGAAGGTCATCGTATTCTCGTTCTTGCTCCTGTTCCTGTTCTGCGAGCCATGAAACTGGGGTATCAGGCTCTACTTCTCTCTGCTTCTGCTTCTGGTTTGAATCTGATCGGGACCGGCTACGCCACCGAGTAAAGAAGTCTAATCGGTTGCTGTTTTTATCCCCTACCTCTGTCCCTGTCATCGTGGCTGTAGCTGTCCCTGTCCCTGTGCCCGTCGTCGACGTCAACTGAATCACCCCGCATCCTTTCCTCTCCTCCGCTCCTTCCTTCGCTCGCTCGCTCTCCTCCCTTTCCCTTTCCCTCTCCCTCTCCACTTTCAACCACTCCTCGCCCCGAATCCTCAAAAACTCTTCCAATAAAACCGCATTCCTACTATTCGCCTTCCACACCGCGACAAAGACGTCTCCTACGAAAGGGATAAAGCTCACCGCGACACTCACAGCCGAGTTGAAGACCATATGGGATTCAAGCCATCGTGGGATATTGGCCTGACGGGCTTTGCGTATGACGAGGAGGTAGTTAAGGAAGGCGTCGGTGACTGAGCCGGCGAGGGGGACGAGGGCGATAAGGAAGGTCCAGCCGAAGCGAATCCCGCAGAGGGAGAAGGATTTGTCGAGGTGGTGCGCGCGAGCTTGAACGGATTGGAGGATTTTGATGTCGTTTTTGGAAAGGCCGGGGGGTGGGGGACGCTGTTGTATGTCAATGAGTTTCGTACGGCGGTCATGTGCATGGGGATATAGCCAGTTACGGAGGGAATACAGGAACCACATTGGCTTACCTTGGACCGCTTCTTGCGACCTTTAGCGTCTACGGTATATTCATACAGCGGATCTGGGGGCGAGTATTGCTCGAGGTGTTTGCGAAAGAGGTCTTTTCCGGTTTTGTTGAGAAAATTAGACATGGTTGTAGAGTGTGGGCTGCGTGGGACAGAGGAGGGTCGTTAGCCGCTCGTGATACAGACTGCCCCGAGGCGTCTTTGTGTCCTGTGTTCTGCAGGGACGATGATGTCATGGGACATAACAGCTAGCGGTATAAATAGACGTACCCCAGCCGAGCAAGAGAAGACGGCGATAAGACGGCTAGGTGGGCTAGGATGATTGCGATGCTTCTGCCGATGAGGACGAAGATGATGGAGAGGAACTTGAAGGCACCTGGGCTGGGGTTGGTGTTGTGGTGTGGGATCCTTAGTGGGGGCCGTGCCGATTGAATGGTTAAGGCACAACCGATCGTCCCGGTCTGCACCTCAAAATCGGATCGACTGCTGTCGACTTGACCGAGGGGGAGAAAAAAAGGGACGGTTCCGATGGGCGCCCATACCACTAAATATATTGGGTCGTGTGGCCTGTTTTGGTTGCGATTTGGTCGGACCTTTTGACATTGATGTGGTTAGTCCCTTTAAGAGGCCAGAGTTCTACTTTGGGAATCTCTGACTGCTAGTTCTGCGAGTCCAGCCATTTTTGTGCGCCTCGGAACTTGAAGCTTGAAGCTCCAAGGATTTATATTGAAGTTCGGGACCGGCTCGTACGGGTAAACTTCGACACCCGCTCTTTCGTTGCTATAATTCGTCGCTCATAATTGTGTTCATGTCGTCAGGTGAGATGCAAATTTAAGGTAAGGTCATAAGTTTAGCAAAGCCCCTTACAAACTAAACAGCAGATCTGACATACACATATTAAACCAGGCAACACATGGTGGCTGTTGTGTCCAAAAGAACTAGGTCTATCTTTCGGGTCATAACGGGTGTCAGGATTGAAGGTTCTAAAAATCAGTAGTAAACGACAAATTCATAAGAAGCTTTACCTAACCGACCTTAGCTCAGTTGGAAGAGCGCGAGACTGTAATGGGTACAATATATCTTGAGGTCGCCTGTTCGAGCCAGGCAGGTCGGATTGTTTTTCTGTATTATCATGTCTATCTGAGCACTCACCCCAAAATGTCGGTTTACAATGAACAACCAAAATCTTAGCTTTCGTGCTGCAAAAGCACGTAGACTCAAAGGTATGGTCGAACACTTTCTCTTTCATTGCGCAGCTTGCGTCGAACGAAGAAGAGATCTCAAAACAAGGGTCAGAAGGGATATCAAGTCGGTCGGCAGGAGCCTTTTGTCAAAGATCCCACATGCCGAAGCAGTTGTACAATATGCAAAGCGACTCGAGTGGTGAATTTTGAAAATCCATAGTTGCACAAAGATCATCGTAAAACATATAACAATCCCCAAGCCCGCACGCCTCACTATCATAATTTACTACCATACTAATATACTATTCTTGGGTGTGCCCTCGTAATGTCATAAATGGTACAGACGCATACAATGCGCCCAAGGCCTCGGTCACATCAGGGGAGGATGCGAGTCAAGTGTCAGGATTCATATATTGATAGGAAGGCCAGAAAACCAGATAGAGTTTCCCCTACCATGCGGGTGTGCTGCGACGGGGATAAAACGGGATTAAAAATAAATACAAAGGATACCATATTCATAACTACATCATTTATTTTGAAAGTCAAACGGTACGTTGACTTAGACTATTCAAGAGATTTTACTGACTTTCTCCTCTGCCTTCCTTCGTGTCGTCATTTACCCGAGATCCTGGATGCTCGGTGACGCCGCTCTGAAATGATTCTAGAATATTGGTACTGGCTAGGAATGTCCGAGTCATCGTGATGAATAAAGATACCCAAAGATGGCTACGTGGCGTCTGTACAAGCCAGTATCGCGCCGCTAGAACGTGCGTCATATTCAATTATGATAGTACTAGCGAGACTAGTTATCTGGCGGGCTGTGCCCACCAGACGATACCATTCTGCATGCGGCGCTTCGCGTTCTTTTTGCAAGAACCGAGGCGTAAACAATATGCCGAGTGTGCCAAATCTAAAGATCTATTTGCAGTCCTCTCTGATTGTACCGCTCAACCTTCTTCCTTTCATTGGATTCCGGCCCAGCACGTTTCATCGTCCGGGGCTTACGTTCAGCTACTCCACCCTCGAAAATATTCCGTAATGACAGAAGATTTTTGTATATCCTTGTCAGCAGGTCGGTGCTAGTGAGAATTCATAAGGTTTAGGAGTTGGCTCATGATGAGGTCCGCGTGTGCTCTCTGTAAGCACGAGGAGAACTAGCAAAGTATGCCAATATGTTGTAACATTTATTCTTCATTAAGCAATACATTATGAGCGAGTTTATATGACACCAGATGGCACCAGGCAGTAGGACGCGAAGACCATTCTGTTTTGAGAAACCTTTCACTGGCGCACGGACCATACGGACACTTGTTAAAGCCAGTGCGTTGGAAACGCGAGCAAGACTCTACACGCCAGCGCAGGGGGGGAATACACGATGGACGCAGCCGACGGAGAATTTTTCCAAGACGGTGGATGGCATGGTTGTACATCCAGTCTGTAGTGCTGTTTCGCCTGTCATCAGCGAAGAAAGGGTGTGATGGACCGTTGACGATGGTGTCTGGTGATCGTTTGTCGGGTTGTGCATAAGCCTAGTGGCCCGGGGGGGTTGCGGTGGAAGATACCGAGTTATGGACCAGGTGGTCTGGCAATTTGTGCTCATAGGACTCTGCACTCTTTCGGAAATCGTACGGGGCGATATGAATGACAGTATCATAACAGTGTTCATCAATTGGTGAGGACGAATATCTCGCGGAAGGCATCATCGTTCAACGTCGTTTCTAGCAGGCATGCCAGGACAAGTAGCGAAGGACAGGATGAGAGTAGGGTTAAGCAAGAAGCGAAAGAAGGTTATCCAAAATATGACCGTAGAGGACAATGTACGTACGTTAGTTACTATTTTGGATTCTGGCGTCCAAGGCTGACTAAGGGCTGTACTGATCTACTAGCGACCATTCCATGCGGCTGCCATGCTGCCCAAGGTTCGAGCGCTGCAAGAGCGTGCATGAAGCTCCCACAGCTCCCACTCCGTTCTTCAGAGCTGCCCTTTATGTGCTGCACAACCCTGCCGAATTACATCATCGATGTTGATGAGTATCAATAAGCACGTGCAGCCTCTCAGTGTCGCCGATCAATCGATCACTCGATCACTGAGAAGCATAAACGTTAACGATAGCCTTCTAACTATCTGTACACACCCTTTCTTCAACGGTAACACTACAAACACATCTAGACATGGCGTACCAGGGTATATATATCCCCTCCATAACTCTGTTCATTCCTACTCAACGACCACATGAACTACAATACCGCTCCTATCTCGACCAGCGAACGCAGCCAGGCCTGTGTACACTGCCCAAGCCCGTGCCGTATAGACACACTCTGCCCCGTATGCCATCTTGATGTGAGAACCCTTTCTGATGATCTCTTCAACGGCTGTAACTGACTTCTGACAGCCAGTTAGCTTAGCCCAGCCAAGTTTGGGTAACAGCGAAGGAACGATATCCGCCATGCATATGGGTCTACACGTGGACAGTGACGATGTTGGCGCGCCTGTCTCCGACGTCTCCACCGGGTCAGGGTTCGGCACGGAAGACCATGTCGTAAACCAGGCTTCCGTCGACGAGCCGCTAGCTATGGAGAACCAAGTCACAGAATCGCAGGAATTTGCTTATGAGCATATTGTTATTGGGCATTTAGCGTTTTACCGGTGCAAGTGCGGCTCAATCATCAAACGGAAGACAGACTTGAGAAGACATTGGAGGACGACGAAGCAACATGGAGGTCCCCGATTTCCATGCCCCATATGTGGAAAGTCCTACACGAGAGGATATTTATTAGCCAAGCATAATTGCGTCGATGCCTGGTGGGGCAGGGGGTAGTGCATAGAGTAGGGGGTTTAATCTTCGGTTGACCATTTGTTAGTTTCATTGCGCGTGATGTGCTTTGTCTCTCAATAGTTTTTGTAATCGAATGCGTACTCGGGGATGGTTATTTTTTCCCCTTCCTATCCGACGGAGAGGTTTGGCAACCACGAAGCGGTCGGCTTCGTCACATCGTGAATTCTACAGCAATCCGTAGCAATTGTTAAGTAGATTGTGATGCTCTGATCCAGAGTTGGACGAACGTGATGTAATCAATAGCTGTAAAAAGATGAATGAGCAAGTATTGGATATATACGGTAGTTCGGAGGCATCTACCAATGGTGACGATGACAATGTCACGCACGATCTGGCACAGGACTTCGGGAATGTCGCAAAGGAACCTTGCACGTAAGCATGGCCTACGGGGAGACAGAATGAGTAGAACGCAGTTTTGATGATAACAATGAGCTGATGACCTCGTAGAAAACGATCAGCATGTGCAAGAGGGTATGTGACGGACTTCCCGACAAAGAGCAAATATGTCAACCCGCGAGTGTTCATATTCAGTAAGACTTCGGGGGGTTGTCGATTTGTTGACTATAACTAATCTTTGATATGTGTTGTTGATGGCTCGGCTTCGAGCCGCGAGCCAGCTTAGAGGAGCCGTTTCGGAGCTGAGCAGCTTATTTTCGGCGCCAGCACCTTGTCAACCTCAACTCTGCCTGCTGCCTGTCACCTGTCGCCCATACCTGCCGAGAATGTGGGGTTTTCCTGATGAGGCACATGCATTTACTCATAGCCCACGTTTGTTGTTATCGGATATTTGGCTCCAAAACATCGCCATCATTCTCCCTCAAGTGCTTCAAGAATTTAATTCCATTCACGTCGAATTTAGCACATTGGCCTTATTTATGGGCTTGACCGTCAGTGGGTCATTTTGGTCGACCTGATCGGGCGCTGATTGTCGCTTAATGTGCGTTCCGTAATTTTCCAAATTGAATACTAATAAGTTGTGGTGATAGATTACGTTGTTCATTGCGGGCCTATTAGGAATCGGGGCAGGTGGGCACATCGAATTTCGTAACATATACTTCGCTCGTAGTGCGTATCCTGGTAGATGGTTTGTGCATTCAATGTTGACGTTAAAATCATAGGCATAGCATAACCATCGTAATCGGGTATTGTGTTCCTGGAGAATGTCCCGCAGTCTTATCAGGTACGTTTACAGGATATAACATCGTTAGGGGCTGCAAGAGTGACGAGTTTGGAAGTGGACTTTGATTCTCCTATCGGCTTGGCGGGCAGTCGGCCAACTGGTTGGATCTCCGATTGCGGGGGGAGATAGCTCGATCCACGTATTGGACTTTCCCTAAGATGTAAGATATTAGATCACTCTCTTCTGTGTTGGGATCCGCGCTGGACGCAGCGCTAAGCAATGCTATGGCTTTCGGCGTGTTTATCTTCCAATTTGCCGTTTTCGACCTTTAGAAATCGCCAAAAAGGAAGGGGCGTAGAAGCATACATTGTAAGTGCGTTCCTTTTCCATCCTCGCAGGATTCATGACTGGTGCTTCGTATAGGTCCTCCAACAAATAGCTAAATACAATGGAAAGACGGTGAAATGATATTGAAGGAATTGCAAGCTGTTGGAACGTTTCGAGGCCATCGTACTGACTATTGATTAAGGGACCGTTCTTGCCTAAGCCGGGCACCCGACTGGATATTGCTCTAGTCTCACCTCATCCAGGTCGTAGATCAAGCCTATGGAAGAAAACTTGCCATCAATACCACACTCATTATACTCATTTGAGGTGTGTTACGTTACTCCCCACTTCGTGACTTACCATAAACTTATGTCTCCGATCATAGGTCCACTCGGATCGGCGTATCCGTTCTTTAATGGCTTCCTCATCTTATATCTCAAAGCGCACGTACCTGCTGGGTCCGGTTCCGTCTACATAACGTACACATTTATACCCATACTTGACGTTCCTGGATCGTTCATTGCATGTACTATCATTGACCATTCGCGTCGTGCTGGCAAGTTTGCTTTGGTGGAAGAAAGTTCGCTATGGCAATCTCTACGGCTCTTAGCGGAATCCTCCCGTCCTTGTTTACGACTAGCAAGACGAATACATGACCGAGTACGTCCTGTTGTAAGTAAACGCTTGTTAGAATATCCTACCGAATGGGAATGCGATACGTTCTCAATACCAGTCTAGGAAGGTCAGTTGCTGACTGAATTTAATAATCGACTGTGCTGTTCTTTATGCATACACTCCGGAAGTTTTCCAGGCCCCGTAATGTGGAATGGAAGCGGGCATCTTAGCGCCAGTGTGTTAGGACAACGACCAGCAACGTTATGAATGGGTTCGTGTGCGTCTGATTATTGTGGGACTTCAAACGGCGACAAAGGCTCATGTCTGTATGGTACAAGCCAGCCCAAATAAGCGTCCGCTTCGTTGTTCATCCTCGCTTCAATCCTGACGTTATTCTTGTCGATCGAGGTGAGGCATTCCCCCTGTTTCCCATAGAACAGAAGTATTAATATGAGACTTGTGCAGAGCGCTGGCCATGCAACGATGTGAATCGCGGTCGACCATGGATGGAGTAACGAGGTGGGGGTGTGTGGGGGAAGAATAAGTGTACAGGATAGTGACGTGGTTGATGTCGCCTTTATTTGAAATAGCTGTTTGCTGCGGTTGATAAACACCGTATATCCCTTAGATGATTACGAACGCTGATGAACTTTGATACGATTTCACGTCAACAACGGGCATTCTGTGCCAAGTTGCAAAGTTGTGGATAGGGAACATTGAATGCTTGAAGACGCCGGTTCCTTGGAATCTCAGTTCACGCGAGTCTGCACGATTGTCGGTGTCTTTTGAGCCTTCTCTAAGCATAGCCTCAGCTGGTTCTAAATCTGCTCAAGTTCCATCACGTTTCAAGGCTCTAAACCACACCTGTTTCTGTTTTAGCACTAGCATTAGGAAATCGACTCACCTCTTTACGATTGATCTGAGTCTAAATCTCCAATCACATAAGCTTAAGTTCAAGTTTCACTTACGCGACCTGCAGGACGTACAATTCTACGTACCTCAATTCCAATCCTGAAAGGTTTCATTGACAGCAGTCTTGAACGAGTTCAGAGAAAAGAGTCCGCGCACCGGTTGTCGTGGGGGCAGATAGGGAAAATGATGAGTCAGGTCCCTGAGTTGGCCTGAACCATTTTAGATTTACGGGGCGAAATCTTTCGTTTCTGGTAAGTTACATGGTCCACCTGGTAATGGATAACGCCGTTTTTTGCCAATAGTTATGCAGTGGTGTTGAACGGGATCAAGGTAGCTTCGCACGAGAATAATGCGCAGGGGTGTCGTGTTATGAGCTGTGAAGCCATAGACTGCTAAGTATTAGTTTATTGAACTCAAACCAAGATAACGTGAAGTTGACATGATAACGCGAACAATGGGGTGTCAGTCAGCGTGATTATGTTGTCGCTTGCGGTTCCTGCATTGCACTGCTCTCGCTGATTGTTACCAATACGTTTACAACAACAGGGCAATATGGCGTGAAAAGTAGGCCCTCCGGGGCCGAACTTCCGGTAAGAGCTCAGATCTTGCAACTAGACTGCTTTTTATGGTTCCAAACAGCTTGTAGGTCACGTAATGACAGAGGTGCGAAGATCGGCGGTTTTGAGTCCACTATATGAAGCAGTATCCAGGGTAGAAATCGATGACCCTTTACTCCCTCTGAAATTTCGCCAAAGTTTTTACAAGCTCCTGCCATGAGAGATGAGTGACACAAAATCTCATGGAATTGGTATGACATGAAGAAAAAGACCGATTTCATCGAAGGTGTCATTACTAAAGTTCGCAAGCTGAAGTGCGAACTAAGTAAGCGACTATGCTTGGCTGGCATTTATTCGCAGCTGGAATTTCTGATCAATACTAATAAATAAATGCTTGCATTGCAGAGGAGTGTTTATTGTCAGGGCTCGGTATGGCGGACACTGAAACTACTTATTTTTTTAAAGGATAGGTTTGGCCGTTATCGGCAACGGCTTTTCGTCATTTGCAGGCTCAAACGGTTTACAGACGATGAGTTTTTGCTTTAACAGCAAAATGTTTATTCCTTCATCTGTTCCGGGGCAAAAAATCCTTAATCAAGGCTGATCGCCTAGCTGTCCGGTTTCATGGCGTTTCAATCGTACTTCTACAGGTGCAAAACAATTCAACCCATCTAGGATTGCATTCGCTACCCTGGGTTAATACGCAGGGATGGCTATGGGCGCGGT
>QFEO01002588.1:0-16639 GCA_003316615.1 Amanita pseudoporphyria
GCAATCAAAATATTGCGTCTGCGTGAATCACCGGCCAAAATCAAGCAGGTAACGTGTTCTAAGAAACCTCGCTTGCATAAAATTACCAGTAAGTTATGTAGCGGTTCATGCGTGAAGCAAATGCATGGTACAAACTAATAAGTCGGCCAAACGACTATGTTCTTGAACTCAAGGGTATAGTATTTTTGGAGAATGCGAAGATGGGTCTGGTCTCCCCATATCTGGAGAACAATAATGCTCTGGAGTTCATCCAGCGCAAAAAATTTAAAGAAGACGACAAAGGAAACTTAGTGAGTGCCTCGTGGAGGACACACGCCTGTAATAATCCGCCTGATTCGGGAAGCTCCTGTGTATTGCAAAGGGGTTGAAACATATACACGACTGCGATGTGATCCATGGCGATATGAAACTTGTAAGCGGCTTCTAGAAGACACCCATAATTTAAAATCAAGCTAAGTTATCAGAGCAACATTCTATTTGATATTCAAGGAGTGCCAAAAATCAGTGATTTCGGGTTGTCACGAATTCTAGATCTGAATGGCTTCTCCACAATTTTGCCCTGGGGAACCACTTCTTATCTAGCACCAGAGGCGATTATCAAGAACTCAGAACGAGTGGAGGAGCCAACAAAGTTCACGAGCAAGGAAGCAGACGTTTACTCTTTTGCAATATTGTCAGCGGAAGTACGTTAGATATTGACAAGTGTCTGCCGAGTTTTTAATCAAATTTAGATATTTATGGAGGAAAATTACGAAGTAACCCCTCTCTCCGCTTATAGAGTGGTGATCGAACAGAACGTCAGGCCATCAGCCACTGCAGTGAAGTCACCGAAATATCTCCCTTTGATGCAAGCCTGTTGGGCCATGGATCCAAATGAGAGGTTGTCGGCAGGTGAAATTGTGAGGTGGCTTGGGAACGTTAGTAGGAGCTAAAGGGTAGTTGTCTAAATAAACGTGTTGGGAAATCAAACATACAAATCCTCAATTGGTATGATGGTTCTAGCTGGTATACGATGCATACAGAGCTGTTACGGGATAAAGGATGTGCAAGGACTACTTACGACCCGAAATCCTCAGTACTCATTAACCAATGTAGTATGACCTTCGTTAAATCAATAAAATTCAACGGGACAAACAAAATGGTTCAGGTAGTTCCATTCCGTCTTCAGAACGTGGTTATTCTCCGAAACCATACTGTCTATAACTATTGCCCCACCTCCGATGATCTAGGACGAGAGAATGAATCAATTATGTTGCATGGAAGGGAAAGGTAATCCACTCACAAGTACTCGTATCCATTACAGGGGCTATAGCACCGAGATTCAAAATCCTTCACTTCGATCAGTCCGGGGGCGCTGTGCTGGTGCCGAGCTAAAATTATTGGTTTGAATCAAAATCATAACATATAAAACGTACAACTGGACAATTGTCTTCTTCTGTTGGCAAACACCTTTTCTGTGCTTGCGAGGACGGACCTAGTAATATGTCGAGTGGTGAGCGCTTGGTAAATGTTTGGACAATTAGCGACGTACTAGCATCCCCAACCGTCGAACGAGAAAGGGCATCTCGGACTTTCTGATGCGCAACACAGTTGGGTGCAAGAGGAGCCTGATTAAAATTTTCGGAGGACAGGAAGGCCCTACATGAACGTTCAAATCTTCCGGTCTTTGCAACACGGAGAAAAGGGCATACTTTTGGTATCATTGGGAAGATGATTCGGGCACTTGAACGACTAGGTGGAAATAGTATTAGAATATAACTATAAACATAAGTGAGAGAACCTTTAGGAGGTACAAATGACTAGGAGAGATAATACAAATTTGAAGAATGCGCTAAAGGAAACGTACGGTATGTTTACAGTGGCTCCCTTTGTTCGCATCCAGACCTGAAAGTCTGCGAGGTGGGAAGATGAGACATTGGTCATATACGCGTACAATTACACCTTAGTTCTTGGTCAATCACAACCACATAAACCTATTTTTAATTATATCAGGACAAACGAACAAGTAAGCTGCCCTCAGCTTTTAGCGCAGCCTGACGTGATGATCTTCGAGTTCCTCTAGCAACTGATGGCATTATTCCGGCATTCGCACTTGGGGGGCCTTCAACACCGGAGTTATCTTGTCGCGTACTTATGACCGAAGCTTCCGTCCTGATTGTAGGCAAATCATGAGGTGTCGAATCTTCCTCTTGTAGTGAGAGCTGGAGGTGTTCGTAGTTCTGGCCTGATGAAATCGATCAGATATCCTCAGAGAAAACAAGTAAAAATGCGGACATAGACTACAATGGGGGCGTCCTATAGTTGTCGACTCTCTTGCACTTTCTGGATGCCATGGACACAAGTTGGAAATGTGCTATAATTATAACACAATACTCCCCTGTCCTGGCATTCTCACGGATCTCAAGTTTACTTTTGTGCACCTGGACATCACCCAAACGTTAACGACGGTTTGGTTCTTCCAGAGGAGGGGCAAAGTAAAGATAGTGGCAGTGGCTCTTTGGAGTAGGGGTGCGTGCCGTATCATCACGGTGGGCCTACGGGTACGGCATAGCCACAGCTGTTCCAAGGCCTTCACGGTACGGATCGCAGTCAATACAGCCTCAAATGGCCATATACGGGCTGCCTAAGAAGAATTTTGCAGAAGATAATGATACACTACATGATCAGCACCCGTTACACAAAATGAACCTATAGTTACATTATTGTTTAAATTATGGGTTCACGAGCGGCGACAAAGGGATGTCATGTTGATAGCAGCAGGTGGAAGCGTCCATGGTGGAAAGAGTAGCGTAGGGGTGGCTGCATGGCAGGAGGGACGATGACTACGGATGGAAGTTGTGGATGTAAAAGCAGATTCGCTCTTTATGGCAGAAACTCAGGCCCTGGACATGGCATTGCGATTATGCTTGAAACAAGTGGAAGGCAAATGCGTTGTATTAGTGGACAACGCGGCAGCGACCAAGGCAATATGCAGCACGGACCTACACAACCGACAGCAGTCTAGCATCTCAGCAATGATGTATCAACGGGCATGACTCAAATAAGTCCCGACGAATGAGATCGTCATCTCATGGTGTCCATCACATAATGAAACCGTGGAAAACGAACCCATCAACAAGGCTGTCCGTGTTCAGCGAGATGCTCAGGTGATCAAGTTCAAGTCCCTCCAAGGATATGCTAATGGAGTAGTGGAAGAGTGGGAAATGTCGCTACGACAAACGCGAGCTGTGGGACATAGCGCCATGCGGATAACTCGAGAGGTCATTGTCATAAGGGAAAGGAAGGGGGGATGCAGTGGTATGACTTGGATGATAGTGGAAAGTATTGCCTAATAATAATATAGAAACGCTGAGCCATACCATCGACGCCGGCTTCGGCTTCCTTGGTCGTGAACTTGGCTGGCTCATCCACTCCTTCTAAGTCCTTACTGAGGACCTCTAGTGCTAGATAAGAAAAAGGAAAGAGAAGCAGCTCCCGAGGAAAAGCGCGCCGCACGCTTCAAGCTTCAAGCTTCAAGCTTCAAGGCCAAACGTCCGCAGAATATCATGGATCGTGTTCGGCATGTCTGGCAACAAAGGCTATTCATGATTGACAGGAGCCGTTCAAACTATGAATTGTACGAAATGTTTAGTGTCCTTGGATCTTCAGGCAATGCAAGTCCAACAGGGCTAAGGCTTTACTTGTCCGTTCGTCCTGATATAGTTAATAACAGGTTTATACGGTTGTGATTGACCAAGAACCAAGGTGCAATTGTACGCGCATATAACCAATGTCTCAACTTCCTACCTCACGGACTTTCAGATCCGGATGCGAACAAAGGGAATGCAAACGTATCGTACGTTTCCTTTGGCGTCCCCTTCAATCTAACTATTTTTATTATCTGTCCTAGTTTTTTGTATTTCTTAAGGGTTTGTCTCGGTTATATTCTGATGCCGTTTCCACCTAGTCCTTCGAGTGCCTGAATCATCTTCCCATTGGTACCAAAAGTATGCCTTTTTCTCCGTGTTACAAAGACCGGAAGGTTTGAATGTTCATGTCGAGGAAACCTTTGCTCAGGCCCCTCTCGCACCCAATTTTGTTGCGCATCAGCAAGTCCGAGATTCCCTTGCTCGTTCGATAGTTGGGGATGCTGGTACATATGTCGTTAATTATCTAAACATATACCAAATGCTCATTACTTAGCAAATTACTAGTTCTGTCGTCGCAATCATGAAAAAGGCGTATGCTGACAGAAGAAAACGATTGTCCCATTTGTTACGAGATCACATCATGCAGAAACTAGCTCTGCACCGGCACAACGCTCCAAGACTAATCGAAGTGAAGGAGACTTAAATCTTGGCGCTATAGCCTGTTGCAGCTCTGTAAGAGTTACGAGTACTTGTGAGCGGATTACCTTTCCCTTCCATGTAACATAATTGATTCATTTTCTCGTCTTAGATCATCGGAGGTGGGGCAAGGGTTATAGATAGTATGATTTCGAAGAATAACTCTGAAGACGGAATGGAACTATCTGAACCATTTTGTTTGTCGCATTAAATTTATTGATTTAACGAAGGTTATATATGCTACATTAATCAACGAATTAATGAGTACTGAGTATTTCAGGTCGTCAGTAGTAATTGCACATCTTTTATCTCGTAACAGCTCTGTATGCATCGTACGTACACCAGCTGGAACTATCATGCTAATTGAGAATTTGTATGTTTGATTGACCGCCATGCTTATTTAGACAACCATCCGTTAGCTTCACAAGTGACCTCACAATTTCATCTGTCAGCAACCTCTTTTCTGGATCCCTGGTCCAACAGGCTTGCATTAAAGGGAAATATTTTGGCGACTTTACTGCAGTGGCTAATGGCCTGACGTTCCGATCGATTACCGCGAGTGCCGCTTTCCGAACAGGGCGAGAGGCTATTTCGTAATTTTCCTCCATAAATATCTGAATTTGATTAAAAACTCGTCGGTAGATGCTTGTCAAAATCTAACGTACTTCCGCTGACAATATTGCAAAAGAGTAAACATCGGATTCCTTGGTCGTGAACTTGGTTGGCTCGTCCAGTCCTTCCGATTCCTGAATGAGGACCTCCGGGGCTAGGTAATTAATGGATCCATGCAGCATAATTGTGGAGAAGCCCTTCCGATCTAGAATCCGTGACAGCCCGAAATCGCAGATTTTTGGCACTCCTTGACTATCAAATAGAATGTTGCTCTAATAAATTAGCTCGATTTTAAATCACGGACGTCTTCTAAAAGCCGCTTACGAGTTTCATATCGCCATGGACCACACCACAGTCATGTATATGTTTCAACCCCTTCGCGATGCACAAGAGCTTGCCAAATCAGGTGGATTATTACAAGCGTCTGAAATCCGTCTGCAATACACTCACTATGTTTCCTTTGTCGTCTTCTTTAATCCTTTTTCTCTTGATGTACTCCAGAGCATTACTATTTTCCAGATATGGGGAGACTAGACCCATCTTCGCATTCCTCAACAATACTATACCTTCGAGTCCGAGAACATAGTTGTTTGGCCGACTTAGTAGTTTGCACCATACATTTACTTCGCGCATGAACCGCTACATAACTCATCGGTAATTTAATGCGAGCGAGGTTCTTAGAACACATTACCTCCTTGACTTTTTCTGGTGATTCACATAGGCGCATTATTTTTACTATAATCTATCACTTTAGTGAGCACGATACCAGTTGTACATCTTCAGATATCACCCTTTGGCCATTGGGCTTGAAAGTGCCAGGAAATACGTCGCTCATGCCACCAGTACGACAGTCGAGGTAGTTATAACTCGAATCAACGAGCTCGGTAACATCCTTGAAGTACATTGGGGTCAGCCACGATAGTGAAATATGAAATGGGCCGTACTGGAAGTCCGGGTGGAAGGGATAGGATGCCCATGACTTGAGGTACTTGTTTGGTGCTCTATCACGTCTTTCCATATTTTATAGGTCAGATGGCACCAGCCAGAAATAATACTATTATCTTGTTTACAAGTCACTCGAACACTCCAGGGGTCATAGTTCGTCATCATTTTTGACCCCCGCGGGTTGGAGTTGAAACGTTGACTGATTTAGCCTACATCTAATGTACACATGGTCAAATAGATACCGATCTCCTTCACGTTCAATGGCACTTTCCGTCTCCTCCCTGTGTATTAAATATCAGTCATTGCTCCGCAGCCCAGTGGCAAACACTTGCGCTGTGATTTCGATACTTCGTCTATAAACAGGATCCCTGCCGGCGAAGTCTAACGGCAATGTATTAATGACCAATGCTATAGATCATCGTGGGAAGTCTAATGGCAATGATGTGCTGGCGACTCTTGAAAAAGTTGGTACCGGATATCAGCGGCGTATATCATGATCAGCGTGAATGTTATCCGTGCGTGGATTCGGAAGAACCTGCCGTGTTCCGTCATATTGGCCCGGAGTTGAACTCAAGGTACGGTGCACTTGAAGAGTCAGCTGATGCTCTAAGGACTTCTATCACCCATCTGCAGGTCTTTAACTATACCAGACAGTCCAAAACCGTACGGCTTTTTGTGCTATCGCGAGTGCCTGCACGACCCGAAGGACCCTAACATTAACCACGTTCGTCCATTATTACTGTCCATGAATGAACTCTAATGTTCTGTACTATATCAGTCTTGCAACAACGATAGTATGTCTGATCCATACCCGGTAATAAAGCTAAAGCCAACACAGCCATCTACGCAATTTCCCTCTTCCTTAAATCTTAAAGTTACTTACATGCTTTCTTTGGTTAGGGTGATACGCACAAAGCTCGTCGTTGGCTTGAATCCTTTGGACACCCATCATATACATCTAGAACCTAGCAGCAAAGCGAAAGTTCGTCCATCTATGTTTGTGTGCACAGCCAGCCCCATTAAGAATCCTCTACCTCCCGCCCCCGCATGCATGATCCACGCGATCTAATCTCAGGTTCAACCTACAGCCACGGAACACGTAAATGGACAAACAGCTAAATCGCTGTCATCCTGATGCTGTGATGTCATTCTCTATCGACGACGCTGCCCCAGCATCAGATATGCTTATCACATCAAATTATCGACGCATTTCCGCCGCACCGGGGGGCACGTTCTTCCTTACCGAGAAGACACTGTTGCTGGTTCGGCGCGTGATTATTGAAGAACGCATGACAGTAAATGATGGTATAGTATTGATCAATGGCCAAGAATATATATAATTCAAAATGACATCAATTTATTAACTTTATATGACAGCATACGGATGGGTGACCACAATATCGTGTAACAACAAAGATTGTTCACCCAAATGCAAAGTTACGTGCAGTGAGAGCTGAGGCCCTGTGCCACTGATCCGCCGGTTTTGGCGAGAAATAGATGACCCTTACGGGAAACTGGCTTCACTTTTCTCAGGTTCGCATATAACCGCATTCGGCGTCGTAAAACAGGAAACACAGAGGATAAGTACTAAGTGAACACGCTTTACAAGACCCACGGCGTTTTGATGTTCAACTGATGAGTTCACAGTAAACCCATTTGTATTTGCGGAAATTTTGTGCTGAGTCCGTCGCACACGGATCCGAAAAACTGTCCACGGATCCACAAATGGATGGTGAAATCACCACCTCGAAGTATCGGATACCTGATCAAAAAAGTCGTCCGCATATGATAGTTCGCTATTGTCCGCACGAAGAGGCGATTTGACACGCTTAAACGGTGCTGCACGTCCTCAACGCTCGTGGCGAAAACAATGGGAGCAAATGCTATAGATCTCGCGGCCGTACCAATACTAACGGAACGGTATATATCGAGTTGAACCTTAATACCATTTGTGGTGTCCATGACTATCCACCCGCTTAACCCCACTCATCTATATCTGGCCTACTGATGTGGCCACGGAGCGGATTTGGGTTCCGAGTGAACAAAACTTGTCATGTTTGAATGATAGAAGCTTAGAATTATAGACACGGATTAGGCACAACTTTGAAACACTATCTAATATCGCTGTCATTTGGTGAGTAGTTCTCTTTCACCATGACAACGAATTGTTTACGGATTCACGAGTAAGAAGAATCGTAAATTAAATTGGCATGAAATATATTTAGGTTCACATACAACTGGCAACGGTATCAGATATCGATGGGTAATTGCTTTCCGTGCGCTCACAGAAGCATGACGGTATGTACCGTTTTTAGAGATGAACGGGACCAATTCACCCATGAGGTATGATAACAATCGGAACATCACAGACTGCAAAAGGATTGTACACGGCTACTCAATTTCCAAGTCTCCTTCCGGTTCCCCAATTGTATCCTCCTGTGGCCGGCCGTCTGGGGGGAATAACTTGGACACCGCCCCCTCCGCGTGGTAAATTACCTTCCCCAACTAATGATTGAAGCCAACCTGGAGCGTGGCCGAACCATTCCAGAACTGGTCGTCGCCCACGTTCGCCTGGGGCCCACATAGTCCACCACCAGAAGTGCCCTACGATTGCTCCTGCAATTCCCTGAGCTGCGGCGGATGGGCCAGCCATGAGGAAGTCCATGCCGATCATAATATAAGGTAAGTATTTCACGGGAAACGTCAATAAGCCCATGAACGATGTTTGTGTTCCAGGCGGCGCAAGGGCGGAAGAGAGGTAAGTGAGTGCGACGAGGAATGGGCGCGTGTAAGTATACGCTCCGAGAGGGAGGCAGGCAAACTTATAGATTGTATCAATGTCTATCGCACAAGAGATCGATGCTTTCGCTTACAATGATGGACGCCCCGACAAGAATGAGTTGCCAAGCAAAATCTGCTGATCTTCTAGAAAATGGTCCGGACTCTAGCTGGTCTGCTGTGCGGCTGCGATGGCGTCAATAAACCTAACAGAGTCGCAAAAAATCATGACACTGAACTAGAGCATCACCAGCTCGAATAGGTAGTTAATGCCGCCACCTGCAGGACACGGCTATCTGAGTGTGACTTGTAATTAGTACACTTTAGCGAACGCAACGCACTGCTCAGAAAGAAACTCGTGTATGCACGCCATATCTAAGCAAGAAGCATTAGCCTTTCTAGGAACAGTCCTACAAGACATTTCATTACGTGCCTCGAATTTACTCGTCACAAGTTCCCGGATGAAAACTAAGTTGTAAGGCGATACAACTTGCATCAACACAGGAATCGTCACTCCCAGCGACGACACGCAGAGAAACCGAGTCACCGGAGGAATCTTTCGAATTTCGGCGAGAAATTGGTCCATAGTGGTTGGTCAGAGTCGCGCTGTGGAATCGTCTACGTGGATTGTACATTTTGGGAAATATTATCCCACGCGCTCGTCTTGTATTAGTAATCTACAAGATCCAGGGCGATAGCAAGGTTTTAAACCGAGGAAAGAAACCACTGGAAGTGGTTCTGGCTGAAGCACAGGTGACTACTGGAACGGCTTATCTTAAGAATCCCGTTCACGCGTGAGTAATGCGAATTGAATGGATAGTACGCACGTGCAAAAAACCGAAGCGGATCTGTCATCGATTCATCTGTCATCTGTCATATCGGTCCATGGCAGTCCATATATTGAAGTCTGTCTCCTCTTCCGCACAGAATGTACAAGGAAACTCAAGAGGTCACCTGTTCGATCATAACGACGATTTTGGCTGACTTAAAGAATGGATTATGAATACAGGATAGTAAGATCTGGCGAACACGAAGGCTCTGATACCACTGGTCGTAGATACCTAAAACTAGAATCTTGCGATATACCATGGTCATCGTTGTATAGACGACAGCCTTGCTATTATGTTGCCTATCTTCAACCTTCTACCAGGGTCCGCTATCCAACACTTCTTCAACAGGTCGTAATGAGCTTCTGATATACCGTCTTGTAAAGGCCGGATATTTTGCTCTACAACCTTCTTTTGTATTCCAAACGGATTATACATCCTTAATTCGTATTGTCTGCCTTTTAATATCTACAGTGCGACAATAGTCTCATAAGAACGTGTAAGGGCGATATCCATGAAAAAAGACTGACCTCTGCAGCCGTGATTGAGAAAGCATACACGTCTCCTTCTTTGGTATTCGCTCTTAGCGAGTCAATCTCGTCGTTACGTGCATCGGAGAGGTAGATGATCATCTCAGGTGCAAGGTAAATAGAATTGTCCTTGTGTGATGTGAACGAGGAGTAGGATTCGTCATCAATAATTCGTGATTGCCCAAAGTCCGCGATAAGAGCGACGCCGTGTTCGTTGATAAGTACGTTATTCTATGTTTAAGGGAGAGTCGAATATGAATATTCTATATTGGAAATCACTTACCGATTTCAAGTCACCATGAGCTATATTTCGGTCGTGCATGTGTCGTAATCCTTTTGCAATGCCCAATAACTAATCTGTTCTTAAAATCAATACATCCCATACTTCTCCAACGCCCACCAGTGCATTTCTGTCTTCTCTAGGGTGATTTTTGACGTATGTTAAGACGGTACCGTTCTCTTGATACCGCGAAATGAATGCCATTCTGCTGTTATGTATGCGTATATTTATAATTCCCAATAATTCGAGAATATTCTCATGTCCGTCATCTTGAAGAACTTTCCATACATTGATTTCACGAAGGAAGCGCTATGGGAATCGATGAGTGTTATCCGTGAGTAAGGCCTATTAATAGAACTTTACCCTCTTGTATTTTTCAATGCCACCTTCAGCTCGAGGTATCTTGACGGCAACCTAAATGCGTGCCAGTTAGCCACTTGTCATGACGTTGTCGAACTTTACCTTGATGCCATTGAATTCACCCACAGAAACGTTGGATAATGCACCAAAGTAGTGGCAGTGAACAGTATTGTATGTAACATGACCTGTGAGATCCTTAATTTCCTTACTCAGAAAGAAATAAGTCAGTGAAAATGGGTAACGCACTCTAATGTCGCCTGAAGATACGAGACTTTCTGTTTGCATGCTTTCAATGTGCAGATACGCAGCTTTAGAACGCTTTATATCCCTTCACTTAAGATGCGATCTAACATCAGCCCGATTCAAAAAGGTTTAAAACGCCTTGATAGGTAAAGGACTGGGGTCATACAAACCATCGAAACGCCACTGTTATGACGTGCACGGTAACCGACCTGCGCCGGCAAGATGGCATCCTCCGTCACACAGTAAACTTTAAAGATGCGTTCAGGCATGAGATATATCAGGGCGTCTAGAGCTCTTACTTTTGGAGATATCCGATGGGGGAGAATCGGATAGGACGGCAACTTCCTATCTCTGCTTTGCCATTGAAAAGAACCTTTCCTTACAGGGTTCCAGTAGTTTCCTGCCAATAGAGTCTAAATTTACTAGCGTTTAGGAACCAGGATTTTGGGTTCTTGGTCACGTATAGGAGTTTCGTTAGCCGAGAAGAGGAAAGAACGTCGATGAGTCATGATTTCGGAACCCGTCTCGTATTTTCATAGAATCAGCTCGCCCACGGGGTGACCTGGAATGATCTTATGAAATTTCATTGGGAGGGAAGTAGACAGGGTCTTGGGGGGCGCTTGTCTTATTTGGCTAGCCACCTATATATGCCCTAGTGTTTTTCGGCTACCCTGGGTAACCCCCATGTTTCGTCGTTTTTCTACGTACCCACACTATCTACCACTGTATTTCTACTCTTGGAAAAAGTAAACCCTTGTCACGTGGCCAATATGTCTTGGAAGGGTAACTGCTACCAAAAAAGAATTTGGTAAAAGACATAAGCAGGTTGGAACCTCGTAGCGCCAGGGGGCAACTGCAAGCATATGTAGTAGCTTCTACAGTCTGGTTGGGCGGAGACGGCATCAGCATCTAGAATCAGTGTAGATCAGACAGATCAATCCACCTTAGTTGGCCTACCCCTATATAGTCACTCTGGGAAATATAACAGTGTGTCTCCGCGAAAATGCAGGTGTGTTAAAATGTTGAACGTGAAAGGAGAGCAGGTAAGAAAGTTGATTGTTTAATGAGAGAAAGTCGGGAGGCTTTGCTTTGCGTGGCTACCGCTGCGAGCAGTTTGCCTGCATCTCTGCTTCGTTTGTTTAAAAAAAAGGATACTCTTTAAAGATATGTGCATATACTAACTCTTCGTTGATACGCAAGACAAACTGAGTGCCCTCATCATTTATCCACAGAATATCAATGTAAACGGACGCAGAAGTTAAGCCAAACAGCTGGCATAATACGTCTTGGATGGCTTTGCGAAGAGTAAGGGCATCTTGCGTTGAAGGAACAACAGATAAACAAATGTATCGGTAGGAGATGCCCTGCATGGGGTGTTTAAAGATCGATTTTCCGTTCTTAGGCCCTTTTCGAGTCCCCGTTAGAACCTAGCTTGTTAGGTTACGGAAAGCTAGGATTTCGTGACTTAACGTACTTAATCACTGTGACTGCGATAGTTGGTTGGTCACGCTGTTACAGTTAGTAACAGGTGAATATTTGACAGACCACCCACACAGGACATTAATAATGCATCACCCACTTTACGCAACGAAAGAGGGAAGAAAAACAATGGGATTGTTACAAGCGGCTGGTTGAAAGTTGACCGATGACCTTATCAGGACGTAACACCCAGAGTGTCACTAATTTCTAACCTAGCCAGCTGCAGCCGAAAGCACCTCTCGGTTTGGTTACGAGCCCTAACCAAGCTACACACGAAAAATGAAATCTAACTCTTGCTAGCTAGCTCTAACTGGGGACCCTTAGTAATTACTTAACGCCTCCCGGATTTTGCCGTATCGAGCTCTCGGCCACCGCACCAAGCCATTTTATGGCTGGGCATCATAAATTGGTTCTAGCAATAATTCGGATGTGCTAACAATAAAGGCTTTATGAAGATTATTCGGCCCCGTCTTCGGTTCGCTATTAGCAACTATGAACAGGACGACGACAACCTTCTCTGCCCAGCTCGTTACACTCGAATCGTCTGTGCCGTTTGCAGAAGTTATTGCGCGCTTGGATAGAGCAGTGAATAAAGAAGGCTGCAAACAGATATCAAAGTTTCAGAGCGCGACAAGCAAAGCCGAAATAGAACAAATACTCAATACCATACGTGGGGACAAGGACTTCCTGTGAGTTTCTTATTATCTGGCCCATATACTTTAAGTTTTATGGTAACCATCAGCTACCTCTTTGGAATAAACCACCAGCCGTGGCGCAGCGTTTACGAAGGCAGAAAGTATCCTGCGGTGGTCATCTATACTTTAGGCAATCCCCTTGTGGGACACGTTATCATGAAACATGACACCCGAGCCGCGCTTAATGTCCCTCATCGACTCCTAGTCGTGGAGCATCCCGACATATCGCGAACAAGTATAATATACCACCTTCCTTCGTCTATCACGACTTTGATGGATGACAAAGATTTACAAGCTATGTTGAAGGCTCTTGATGTGAAACTGGAGAACATGTTGATGGAGGTTATGCAGCCAGATGCCTAAGTAATTGTGGGTACCACTTTCTTCATCGCCAGAAAGGCCACTGACAATTCCGGTGATGACAGAGTGTGCATATGTGTGTTGTACGTTTATAGTGCCTCCCTACAAATATATGGTGGATGGTTTACCAAGCGATGCGGTGTTGTTGTCGCTCCCTACCACTTGACACGATTGTGGCAACTAAAGATTGCAATTTCCATGTTTCGGAAAGAGATTCTTTTATCCTCGAGATGATGATTTACTGTAGGCATCTCCAGAGCTCTGACCCCAAGTTTTACATTGCAAGTGTACAACTTCTATCGCAGTATTTCCGTGCGATTCGCCTGAACCAGCATCATCACCAGCTTTACGATTTGGTTTGCAAGCCTATAACATGACACCAAAATAGATGAATATAATGACTATGATATCGTCGACCGCAGACGCAAAAGCAGGGCGAACCTAGGGATTCAGGGTTTGTTGATTGCGTCAGAGATCCCAACCTTCCTACAATATCGTCTATCTTCAACCTTTTGCCTGGGTCCGCTATCCAGCACTGCTTTAACAGGTCATAATAGGCTTCTGGTATACCGTTACACGATGGTCGGACATTCCGTTCCAGTACCCTTTTATATATTCCATACAACGCGAACTTGCCTAATTCCTTGTACTCTTCGCCTCTTAATACCTACAGTGATAAGAAAGGAATTATGCGTATATAATATTCACAAGAAACTAACCTCAGCAGCAGTGATTGAAAATGCATACACGTCCGCTTCCCTGGTATTAACTTTGAGTGAGTCAATATCATCTATAACAGTGTCGGATAGGTAAGAAATTATCTCCGGTGCAAGATAAACAGCGGTGTGATTGTGTCCTGTGAAAGTGATGTACTCGTCGTGATCAACAATTCGTGATTGTCCAAAGTCTGCAATCAATGCAACGCCGCTTTTACTGATTAATACATTATTCTAGACATATTTGAGGATAGGTCGAACATGGTTTATATAGTCAAATTACTCACCGCTTTCAAATCACCGTGAATTACTCCCAAGTTGTGCATGTGTCGTAATCCTTTTGCAATGTGCGATACCTAACCCTTTCATACAGTGAAGACATTCCGTAGTTCTCTGATGCTCACCAAAATTTTCCTGTCCGCTCTCGAGTTTTGTCTTATGTACCTTAAGACAGTACCATTCTCTTGATATGGTGAGACGAGGCCAATTTTAGCGTTGGGGACATTCCAATTTAGAACTCCCAGTAATTCAAGGATATTCTCATGTTGGTCTCGTTGGAGAGTCACCCATGTATTGACTTCGCGGACAAAACGCTGTAATATCAACGATGATTGTTACCCAGGGACGGAAAGCAAGACCGATCAACGCAGTTTTACCCTCTTGAATTTTTCCACGTGGTCCATATCAACCCGAGGTAATTTAATTGCAACCTAAACCCGTAATTAAGTCCTTGTTATACCGTTGTTGCATTAAATTTGACCTTGAAACCGCTGAATTCACCATCAGCAACATCAGCTAATCCGCCAAAGTGGATGCACCGACTGGCATCGAACTTTACCAGGCCTGTAAGATCCTTGATGTTCTTACTCAGGAAAGAAGTCCAGCGTTACAAAAGAATGGATGACGCACATTAATCCCATCTGGGATGTCAACTTGTGGCCGCAGTGCATGCATGCTCTTAAAGCTGGAATACTAGGCTTTGCAGTCTTTATACTCGTTCGATGCGATCTAACAGCACCTGACCCAGGAGGTCTAAAAGCGCCCTGATATAAAAAGGAACAATCTGATAGATGACTATTATATTTCAGAGACTATCTGTGAATGCATGTCTATTATAGTTACGGCACGTATTCACTTGTCATCTAGCTGTAAAGCTGTTTCCCCACGACTCATATGTTTGCACCACCATTGCCGATATCGACGTCGTATTGCTCCAAGTTTTGTGATACGAGTGCCCTTAGTCTTGTTAGCGTGTCTTCTAATTCTGCCTCAGCTTGACTTCGATATCGAGCAGCGTAACTTGATAAATCAACAGACTCTTCAGGATTCCAAGGCATTGGCATCCCTTGCCAGCCTCCTCGCGAGTGGACATAGTTAAGGAATGAGCGCCAGAGCGGGTCCAGGGAGAGGATGATTGGGTTGCCAACAACAATTAAAAGGGCTTGTGCCCTTGTCATGGCGACTACATTATGGAGGTGAAGTTGTGTTTCTTAAACATAAACGAATACTGACCGTTAAGTCTCAGGGGACTAGCGACGAAACCAAGTGAGCGTCTCATGTCCAATGTAACATGATTGGGAGTACTGCGAACTGTCGAAAGAATTATGATTCGACGTTCCTGTAAGCCATTGTTAATGTAATGTTTATGATCAGACTTAACATGGGACTTACTTGACCTTGGAATTCGTCAACGCAGCCGACTTTGATTTTTCCCAACCCCCTGTCTTCAGAAAACAAGCGTTGAATCTTATACTTTTGGGAATTATAAGGCGTTATTACGCCGATATGCTCCGGCCCTGATACAAATGTCATCATAAACGCAAACTTGGATTCACAAACACGACTTACGGATTCCTTTCTTGCTGTTGGCCATCAGAGTCTGACAAAACTTTTTGACGACCGTAATCTCGTCTACGTTGAAGAACGAGGGATCGTATTCTTCCCGTTGGTCTCGTCCTGCAATGGCGTGGAAGATGAGCGGGAAGCGTTTCTTCGGTAGCATGTCAAGATCTTCGAGGCTATGCGTCACGGCAGGGTCACCACAAGGTATCAACTCAGATTTGTAGAAGTGGTCATTGGAAAAACGGATGATGTCCGGGTGCGATCTGAAATTCTTCAGTAACTTGACTACACTGAACGAGTTAGAATGTCAGCCCAGTTTCGTACTTATTAATCGTGGCTTACGATAAGCCTCGGCCGGCTTTTTCATCATATAATTCATGCTCCATCAGCCTCTCGAGGTAGCTCTTGCGAAGCCCAAATGTCGTAGCAAGGGGACTTACGATGGACGGACAAAGTTGCCGATGATCGCCTGCTAGTATGAAATTCGTAGAATCATTTCCTAGAGTCATAAATGGTATCATGGTCTCTGGCTCTTCTCCGTGCCCTGCTTCGTCGATGAAAATGTGACTAAAATGCCCCTTGTCAATGCCTACTCCCCATAAAACTCCTGCAGATACGCATGTCGATACGATGACGCGGTATTCCAT
>QFEO01002589.1:0-11190 GCA_003316615.1 Amanita pseudoporphyria
ACTGGCAGGGAGTAACGTAAACAGGCTAGGAATCGATAATCAATACACTTACCCTGTGCAGCAGATCGGTGCCCTGAAGTATCTAACACAATGTATTTATACGAAGCACCAGAATAGCTGACACCAAGGGGCTGATGAAATATTGGTGAGCTGCGAAGTAGAAATCAAGAACACGCATTTTACTTGATAATTCTCGGTTCCATTGTTTGTATAACACCACCCATTATTGCAGGCTCCATTTAGTACTTTAAGGGCGTGGTCATTGGTAACGAACCAAGTCAAATAAATATGTCAACAGACCTATGGCCTTGAGGAAAAATGCATCGTAATAGATATTGTTTTGGATGAACGAAATTTTTCCTTGGCCTGTTTTTCCAGATCTTTGCACCAGAACGTCCAGGGACCCCTAAATCGACAAGAATCAAAACACTTGTTGCTTTACAGGAAAGTCACCCCACGCACATCTTCATCTATGTCGAGGAACGAAACAGATCTTGCATCTTTAATGGCTGACAAAGCCTCAACGTTTTTCTTTGCAACGGTCCACCCACGCTTGCCAGAACCATCTGAAGAGCATCCCACGATGCCCGCCGAACAAGGCACAGAGTACAGCAAGGTGGGCACATGTTCCTTCCCATTCACCGTTATCATCATCATATCGGGGAAGCCATCAAGATTCGCATCGCCTAACTTGAGCGGCAAGGGTAAGGGTGGTTGAAATGAGGTATCATATACCAGGAGGGACCTCGGTTCTGGGAAAAGTGACTTGAGTGGGAATCGTACAAATGCCTACAGAATAGCTGCAATTATGAAGGTAACGTGATAATTAAAAACCTTACCCCTTTCGTAGAGCTCTCGCTGAAATCGAATCTAAACTTCGGATCAGCGATGCACAAGTCTTGAGGGGATCGGCATGTCCGATCACCTTTCTTTATGCCCGGTTCGGTTGTTGAGGAGCACAAATTCAACTGTTGGTTAAATGCAACATTAATATAGCAGTCTTCCCCAACACCATCTGCAGAAACGTATGAACACGTTGGAAAGATCATATCGATGGTACCGTCTCGATCTAGCATGGAGAAATTCAGCTACATTGCACGCCTGAGGGACTACAAACGTGCCTATATCAGCAAATGATATTGACTGTGCGCCCGACGGTAATGAACCTTGTCGAGACAAGATAAAGCCGTCCTCTTTTTGATTTACCCAAATTTGATATGAGCGTTGTCCTCTGCCATCATCGCAGACAAGGAATACATCTGCACCGTGGTCAGCAGATGATCCAGCACCCAAGCTAGCACAAATACGACCTGCGAGGCAATCACCATCCAAATCGACCACTGCGTTGCTATGTGGATTTGCCAATGTACATTGCGTCCCATGAAACTTTGGGTCCATCCTACCTACAGTAAGCGTCATGCGTCTTAAGAATCATCGTCATACATACATTTTGAATAAGTGCGACTGGGGATCCGATTCATTCCAGACATTCTGCCACAATTGGTAAGTACCGCGACCTTTGGATGAACTTTCTCCAAGCAAATCAATCTTTAAGTCCCCGTCGACGTCGATGATTATTGGCTGCGACAGCGTCGAGGAGGGAATTTTTATAGCATTCGATGTATCTAATAGCAAGCATAAGAATGTACTTGAGATAATATTTCTATGCGTACTCGATGTACTGGCGGAAGGGGCAGGATACAGAGTCATGTCAATGTCGGGTGATCCGGGGCGCTGGCTCATGACAAGGACGTCAAGCCTTCCGACATGCCGGAAATCACCAGGAATAACGTTCAAAACTTTCTGCGAATGGCGAAATGACACGGAGTATTGAAACGAGAAGTCCTCTAATATACATGCGTTCAGAGACCAAGCTGGATTATGCCACAAGGGCTTACTATGATTCCAATAGAACAAACTCAGAGTCTGCTGATCGTCGGAAAGCAATAAGACATCTAAGCTTTAGTAAAGCGGTCAGAGAGCGCCAGGATACAAGCCGGGGTTGGGACACACAATTGATCGCCATTGAAGTCACCGAATGCAACAATTCTTGCATCTCCATCCACGCCCATGGACCCCGCATCGATGAGAGAGTTCTTTGTAAATCTCTTCTGAGGAAATGGCCATATCGCGGAGGCGGATGACACCAAGAGAAGGACGTAAGAGAAGTGAGGGAGCATGCAGGTGTTGAATGGGTGACGTTTGTGGCTATGTTAAATATACTCTGCGCTGTCAGCTGCGGCCCGCCGATGGCCTCGAGACGCCGCATACACGACCTCGAGCCAAGTACAAAAGGCTCCGCACAATCGCTCTAATGTCCAAGTTATCCTGCGATGAAGTTTTCTGCTCTCTTTACTTCTCTTGCTCTCGTCGCTGCTCCCGTGCTCAGCACTACCGTCTCTTACGATACAACGTATGACAACAGAGCGGCATCTCTCGGCACAGTGACTTGCTCAGATGGCCCCTACGGCCTGGAGACACGCGGCTACACCACCTTCGGATCTCTCCCTAATTTCCCTAACATCGGTGGTGCTTATGCAGTGACGGACCGAAATTCACCCGCCTGTGGCACGTGTTGGCGGCTTACATATGTCAACCCGCAAGGCAGAAGCAAGAGCATTAATATAATAGCCGTTGATCATGCCGGCCCCGATTCGTTCAACATCGCCTTGTCCGCCATGAATGTGCTGACGAATAATCGGGCCAAGGCACTTGGTCGTGTCACTGTAACTGCACAACAAGTTGCTGCACCCTTATGCGGTCTCTGAGGAATCGTGAGTGACATTGTGTGTCCATAGTAGGTTGCTTATCAGACACAGGATTTTGAAGAAGTGTCAATGTAGTCGCGACGATCGTATGAGTGAGCAAGACTCGGACTATATTTCACTTGCCATTAATGACCTACAGAGTATCTTGGGTATTGTACTGGGTATTTAGGCAATAACTTGTGCTGTAGCTATATTATTCGGACACTTACATCTAATCGATACGAAATGGACTATTCTACGAAAGTAAATCGACTTCATCGTCTTTCTCTAACTTTCCACCAAACAACACCAGTAACTCCCAGGCCGAATCCTGCGATGAAACCGAACAAGATTAGAACGTCGCGGTAATAGTTTTGTAGGCCAAAACCAAATAACTACTAGATGTTTAGTAACTACACTTTGTGCAGGTAGTATAGACGGTCTTACGAGTTGCAGTATAAAACTTGCAGAGATGTTCACAGGCACACCTTGAATCGTGTCTTGGATCATCAATCCAGATCTGACTTCGTTCACTGATAGTGCTTCAAGAGTGTATTTTAATGGGCAGATCCATTGAAGCCAGCGTAAGACCGGGGGTATATCTCCCAGGTGAACAAAGAATCCGGCAAACGTCATTTGATAAAATGTTGAAAGCGCGGAAAGGAGAATGGCGATGCCACCGTTATAAAAGAAGGTTCCTAGCAAGAAATTCTAAAATCGCCCAGTTAACGAGTCGTCGGTTATACGAAAAAAGGACTGACAAAGAGCGTCATAGCTAGCGCGTACAAGACGAGGATAAACAGGAATTTGAAGAAATTCGCTGCATGCGGTGTGAGGCCAGCCATCCAGTACGTACTGCATACATCTTTTTTAGTAGATTGATCAAATAAAGGAAACTTCTTCACTTACATTGTTGAAACTAGGACTGTAGGGACGATACGTAAAGGAATGACATCGAAAATGAAACGCGACAGAAGCCATGCGGTCGGACTATCAGAATAGCCTCCTTAACTTCCCGATTGGAAGATAGACAGAGTACTAACCTGTAATATGAGCTAGACCGTTCGCGGACGAATAAAGGCCGAATCTCCACGACGTTGTACAAAGCACTTAAGGAGGAGAATGCAACCAGCGTACCCTACAGATGCAAATATTAAGGCTGTATCAACCAAATAGCTTCAACTTACCAAGAAGAAAAGACATCCAACTCGGGATTGGAAACCAGCGATAGTAATGCCTGTTTTGAAGTACAAACCGCCTGAAATACGAAAATCAAGTAAAAGTAAAACACTCTACTTTTCCTGCTTACCAGAAAAGACTCCTAATACTGATGCCACGACAACGTGGGTCAAAAACAATGTCTTATCCCTGTCACAACCTCAGCAGTTGTCCGCATCAACATTTGGTATACTCTTACCTTTGCAAAATTTTCCATTCCCTCCCGCAAAGAACTTGGAACTGGGTCAAGAATGTGGTCATGTAGCTCGACTTGAAGAGTCCCGACGGCCCCGCTTCTGTCATCGGCTGAGTGGAATCTCCAATTAATACCTTTTCGGGATTGGAATAATCCATTGAGATCAATGGTATGCCGTCTTTTTCAGCATCCACATAATGATGCGACCCGTCTGCACTCGACTTTGCGGCAGCGATCGCACTTGATGACTCGGCACGAAGATTGAATAGGGCAACGGGGGGATCACTCGCGACCTCAAGAAGATAATCTGCCACATTGTAACCAGGTGGACATGTAGGTACTGCAATACCGTTCTGTGTAGCCAGAGATGAAAAGTATTCCGCTGGCGATAGGGATCCAGGTCCATTGTACAGTACGTGGCCATGGGAAAGAAGAAGAATGGTATCAAATTTCTGATATAGTTGTGAACTTTAAAGTCAATTAGTAAAATTGATCGGAAACAAGAAGCATTTGACGTGCCTCGGTTGATGGATAGATGCTATAACTGGTATAGGGTTTATGGGATCATGAGCGATGCTGTGAAGCACATTGGCAACTCGAGATGCAGACACAGAATCCAATCCTAAGTAAACCCAGGTCAGATATATCGCAGAGTCTAACAACTTTCTTGAACGTGCCTGAAGTGGGTTCATCCAGAATTAGGATATCTGGATCGGCGACTAACTCCAATCCAATGGAAACTCTACGCATCTCTCCACCGCTGATACCTCGAGAACGCGATCCACCAGCATTGTCACTGTACCCAATTCTAACGTTTCTTAAATGGGATATACCAAGCTTCTCCATTATTTCTTCGACACGTTTCACCTTTTGTGCATCGGGTATCCCCTCCGTTAGCCGTAGACGAGAAGCAAACAATAGAGCCTCGAAGACCGTCAAAGTTGGTGGAAGAATATCCTGTTGAGGCACGAAACCGATTCGCAAAGACGCCGATCTAACGCTGGAAGAGACCTTCACGGTGCCCGTGATTATGGCAGATTTACTCTTCTTCGCTAGAATTTCGACAAGAGTGGTTTTACCAGCGCCTTATAAATGAGCATATTAGACTTAATATCCGAAGTAATAAAATTATATACCGACCGCTAGGCCCAAGGATAGCCATCATTTGGCCTGCGTGGACTCTTCCACTGATGGAATCCAGAACTGTCTTATCATCGTTACCCAATACAGAGCGTCCTTTCGAACGTTCAGCCCAGTTGTTCAGCCAGGCAGAGAATCCTGTTGCTTTTGGCACAACATAGGAAATATTGGTCCATTCCAGTGCAGCTCGTTTCCCTTGGTCGTGGATATAGTTAGAAGAGCGAGCAACGCGCTGTTTGTACAGGCCCCAGAACAGTAGTAATAGGGATAAAACCAACAATCCTCCAACGACTGCCAGGCCTGCGATGACGCCTCCACTCAAGGATGTTCCTCCATTTGAGCTAGGAGCGCTTGAGGGTGTCGTGTCATCGATAACGCTTTGCCTAACACATTCGCCGAACGAACAGCCCTGCAGCACGAGCCCTGACGATCCGAAAAGATCGACGAGCATAGATTGCTTAAAATTGCACGTTGCCACACCTGTCGAATTGTCAACGCCCTGACACTCGATGCCTAGAGTGCCGTCCAAATGGTTCACGGTCGCGGTCAAATTAGTAAGAGCGATAGCTCCACAGAAAGACGTCCCTGGACGACATGTGCACTGAAGATTCTGACAACTCCAGTTCGCGCCTCCTTGCATCCCATTAGATACCTGTTGTACACAGGAGTCTGCTTTGCAATAAAACTGCTCGACACCGGCGTAAAACAACTGCGCATATATCGTTCCCATGTCTCCAAACCCCGTTACGTTTGGTAAAAGGGTCAAACCGGGCTGGAGCGTGCGAACGATATTCAAATTGGAATCAAGAGGATAGAGGGCTTGCAAAGTAGGATTCTAACAAAACCTTATCTCTTTTGGACAAGAAGACGAAAGCTGAGGACATACCACTACTTTACAACTCATCTGGCTGGACGCGTAGACGCGCGGCGCAGTGTTGCAGACGATGGTGTTGTTCTGTTCGCCAGCTAAAACAGGGGTCTGGGATGGCGTGCCTGCGACAGCCGAATACGCAGATTGGCATGCATTTGCGGTCTGGCACACATTGCAGCCTAATCCCGTCCAGCTGCCCTGACATGAGCAGTTACTTGATGTGAGATTCGCGAATGATCCTGAAGTAGCAGAAGCAAGTGGACGCTGTGAACCCTGGAAAATAGTGCCACCACAGCCAGGCTGCGAACAGGTCGATCCACCAAAGCCAACTGGACAGCTGCAGGCAGAACCATTTACGAAGCCGTAGTTTTCACAGCTCTGAGCCATTGATAACGGTGGCAGAAGGAGGGGCAGAAGAAGGAGCAGGAACATAGAGATGTTCCTGGCGAAAGAACATGAATCAGGGACTAAACTATTGTGGCGTAGAGTCACCAGGCCAATATTGCCTGTACAGGTTGGCTCCTGACATCACGTGTGCTACCATGCTCAATGCGGTACCTATCCTCCCCTCTGCGTACGACATCTGTCTGATAAACGCTGCAGATCTCTTCCTGGTGGTCCTCCAAGCCATATGATCCGACTGATCCCAAACAGAACCCTCTGAATCCCCAAGGTCTCAAATCGTATGTACTTCCGACCGTTTCCGTGGAACGACGATGAACTAAGGTCCAAAAAAGATGCTGCGCTTGCCCTCAGACCAAATCTGCTCGTGATGAATGCTTCTTGAGGTACGACAGATCAGAAGCAGACGAGAAATGTAAGGAGCTCGTCCAGAACCACATAGCGTGCATGAGGGGGTTGGGATTCAAGATTTAAGATTTCGGGAGTGTGGGGATTAATACTTCTACTAGACAATGTAATTCAGATGCGGTATATCCATGACCTCTGGAAGACAGCCTCCAACCTCGCTGCCGTTGATGAAAACGTTGTCAACGGTTCCCGATACAAGGTAAGAACTCCAAGTAGCACGGATGCTACTATGCTAGAGGCTGCGGCAACCCGAATATTTCCTCTCCGTTTTCTTCCGCTTTTGCGGTCCTGTCTCTCAGCTGCGGAGGCTCTGAACCATGTCTGCCAAATAATCTTCAAACCCGCTATCCCATGCACCGTTGCACAGCCGACAAGACCAGCATATAGCATCCAGCTACGTACTGGCCAGCGTTGTAGGCCATACTTGACGAACTCATAGTTAAGTTCCGCCGGACCTAACGCGTTGATGGGGTGATCCACAGTAGTCGGGTAGACACGATGTACAACGAAGTGAATCGGCAAGAGCAAGGCGCTTACTGCATAACCGGTATATGTGAGGGTACTCAAGAACGGACGAGGGCTCTTCCCAGGGGAGCCAGAGAGCAGTCTCCTCGCCGCGCCCGCTCCGGCATGAATAACTATGGGAGCTAACACGAGTAGAGGTTCGCCCCAAGTAGTTTGATAGTATTCGCGGCCCAATAACTTTATATTCGAATGAAAAACGATATGAAGTCATTAGTTCGATTTCCCGTACCATAACCTTCGAGGATAGGGCAGAGCCCCCGAATTTTGCTACCGCTGGCGATGCGAGGTGCACCGTTAGAAAAACGGCGATGAAAGGGGTACAACCATGCGCAATCTTCGCAAGGAAAGAATATTTGGCGTCATGGAATGACATCTTGATGTTGGACAGAGTCAGTGATTGTCGTCTGTCATGGTCATTTACTCGGTCCTGCCATATTTATCGAATGGAACGGGTATCTAGTCCTAGATGCTATCTACCGCTGAAGCGCAGCACCAGTTGTGTTATGTCGACATGCAGTAATGTAATGCAGTATGCTACAGAACAAGCTCACACAGGTATCTATATATATATCCCGAAGGGTCAGTTCATATGACTTTTGGAAGGTCGCCAAGGGGCATCCGGAACTTCATCCAGTGTTCAGAATCGATGAGTTCACTAAGCCCTATATAAAATGCGTTCATGGCAGTGGCAATGCCAAACCCGCCTCCAACTTTCGAGACACTACGTGAAATTAGCCCCTGCACATTATTTAATTGGCCATAGACATACTTGGGACTACTTGTGAAAGCACCCGCTGCATTTACCGCGAGTGTAGTTGAAAGCAGCGCAAGTAATGACACTGTAGCAACATTTTGACGCAGCGATGCAAAGCTACATAGATATCAATGGGGGATTCGATGAGTTGTTCCACGATGATCACTTACCAGAAGAAAAATGTGACAAAGGACCATGTAATCAGGAATACACCCAAAGCATTGTTGTATTCAGCTAGGGTGGGGTAGGAACTCCTTGCTCCACTTCCTGGGACGAGGATAATAGCATATGAGATCCAAAATGCGCCGTATGAGGTAAAAGCTGTGTGAGATTAATTTCAATCAGTACACTTGGGCCCGGAAGTCAAAACAAAGATTTACTTGTTGCTCCAAACGTATTTCCTCTGGGGAACTCCCACATCCCTGCAAGAATTTGACCAAGTCCACCGCACGCAGCAGCGTTACCTACAATGACATTGGGCCTCATAACTCCTCGAGTCTGTAGATTATACAATGCCAGGATGAACGTTGATGATGCGAAAGAAAAAAGACCCCTGCTAATGTTTTGGCATTGTTGGAGACTGGAAAGTCGGATCCACTTACAGAGTGGTAGGATTTGCGAGCGGACGTCTCGGTGAAGTTGTGCGGGGAGCGACAACAATCGTTCCTTTTTCCATGTCATTGGACATGGAATCATTGGACATGGACATTGCGTCGGTAGACATGGGATGCATAGAGGGATGGAAGGCACCGCCGCATCTTAAGTATTAAGACCGAAGGTATCATATAGCTGCTACCGCGGGTCGGATCTATCATAAGCAGACAGAAAATTACTTGCTTTGTAAAGTGAATGGCAGAGGACGCCGATCGAGTTCGATTGACTGTCGACGACGCGTTCGTATTTATAAATACATTTGACATATTTGGTCCTCTACATTTTGCGTGATTTTCATTTCCCAGTGGCGGAGGAACTGAAGCCCGCCTTCCTTGTTCCCTGGCTTCTCAACCTTTTAGCCGCTAAGAAGGTTAGCCCATATGACGGTTCCCGAAACAGAACACACCCAGTGTGCAGAGATAAAGCGTTGGGTCGATTGCTGGCGTTCGCAAGCCATTTCCTACTGATAGCGGCAGGCTGTGCTCATTATAAACATCGTAGCAGATTGGCAAAATGAAAAGCCTTCATAAAGAAAAACCCTGGGTCGATAAGAGACGGTGCAGTATGACGTTCTGACCGTAACCGCCGTGCTACGCAAAATTATGATATCCCGAAGATATTAAGCGATATGTATGTCTAAACATCTATCTACGTATTACTTGCAAGTCGGGTACGAAATAATATCGTAACATTAATCCACTAATGTGATGATGAATCTCTTTCCTAGTCGGCTCGAATGGCCCGCACATGTCACGTCGAAATACCCCCCCCGCGTCCCACTGCTTATGGATCATTTCAATGACCTAAGTGGGCCGAATCAGGTTCACAGGTGCAAGCAATGACGAATTGACTGTTTTGCACGTGGCAAGAGGTACTACAGTGGGGATCGGTAAAGAAGGTTGGAGAACCGAGTGTGTCGATAGCAGGAGTTGAGTACTATGCGGTCATCTGGCAAGCAATTACTATCAGATATGAAATTACAAGGTTGAAACGTACAGTTAATCGTTGAAGACCAAATGAAGGCTTCTGAAGTCTAATTTTTTCCAGGTTCCCCTGCTCCCGTTGGTATGGTTCACTCTTGCGGGGCCGCGATTTCTTCGATAATCCTTCGAGGCAACGGTCCAAAGCAAACTCCACTCTTAGTTTCAGTGCGCTAACTTCTTCGCGGTTACCCCATGATACCGGGTTTCTATAACTCATCCAGAGATACATAGCGAGAACCTTATGGAAAGTTTCTAAGAGGCGCAATGTCGTCTGGTTGATTTGCCCAATTTCTTCGTCGCCTTCACTTTGCCATCTAGCCCGAACGACATTCCTTTTTTTTTTGTTCATTGACGATTCCATGCCTTCTAGGGCTTCCATGAAACCAAATCCCCTAATCGCAGAATCCAGCTTAGCCTCCAGCGTCTCGCGGTACATCCTAACCAGTCTTCTCATAACGGATAGACACACAGGATCACGCCAAGTGACAGGGGCGAGACAAAATAATATCCTATCTTCAATCGTCAGGCTTATCGAGGAACCGATCTCCTCTCCCATGCCCAACTGATCAAGTACTTCTGTGAGAACGTCGGTTTGCTTGGGCTGTTTTCGTTTTCTGGGCACTACTTCTCCACCATCTTCATCTACAATATCGCAGACGCCTTTTAACACAGATTTATCTGGCATGGCATAACGGTAGTTAGCGCCCAAACGACCAATGTAAACATGCGCTTCGTATATGGTGAATGTCGAGACGTCTCGCGGCAGGACGTGCGCAAGGGATGCAAAAGTTTCTGACCGGACTCCCAACCGGGCATAACGTAGGGGTTGCATAGGCGCAACTAGCGCTTGCTTAAGGAAAGGGAGGTCGGTTTGATACAATGTAGTGGTATATCCGGCGGGAGAATGCGTGGACTTGTCAGAAGGAGAGGAATTTTGCAGTAGTCCGTAACGACCTGCACGACCAGCGATCTGCTTGACTTGCGAGAAGGAAAGATGCTTTACAGAACCTTCCGTCCATTTGGCAACAGCGTCAAAGATGATTCTGCGAATCTTCCTAATTAAACCAGTGAATAAATAAAACATAACGCAAAAAGATTAGACACTAACAGATTCAAACCCATTCCAATTGCATCGCTGCCAATTATGACATCATACCCACTGTCCGGATCGTTAAACAATCGTGCCTGCTCACTTCTAACTTCCGGAGGTAGTTTGCCATAGACTACAGCACATCTCATACCCGTCTTCCTTTCAATCTTATTCTTGATACCGAAGATCCCGCTGCGGCTGA
>QFEO01002589.1:11257-25946 GCA_003316615.1 Amanita pseudoporphyria
ATGATTCTGCGAATCTTCCTAATTAAACCAGTGAATAAATAAAACATAACGCAAAAAGATTAGACACTAACAGATTCAAACCCATTCCAATTGCATCGCTGCCGATTATGACATCATACCCACTGTCCGGGTCGTTAAACAATCGTGCCTGCTCACTTCTAACTTCTGGAGGTAGTTTGCCATAGACTACAGCACATCTCATACCCGTCTTCCTTTCAATCTTATTCTTGATACCGAAGATCCCGCTGCGGCTGAATGCTACGATACAGTCACCCTTCTTGACCTTTCCATGAACACCTCCGAGGCTCTCCTCCTCGACGATTAGTGGAGTCAGGCGTTCGTATCTCCTGACTTCCATCTCATCTCCGGTTTCGCGAAGTAAGGCTTGTACCACAGGCACGGCAGTCTCTTCACCGCATAAATGAATTTCGCGCGCACGAAGACCAAGTACTGCAGATGTCCAGCCTGCGCCTCGCTCTGGATCACTGATCATTTGTATCTCATCTACGACGGCGACATCGTGAAGCTTTGTCGTTGACAGCATCTCGACAGTGCACGAAGTTAGTGGAGCAGAATCGGAAACTATTTTTTGTTCTTCACCAGTAATCATATTACACAACCGACCGTGTGCAAGGTTACCACGTTTCGACATATGGAAAGCACGAATTAAAGAGGGATGGTCATTGAAGTAGTCAGGGAACTTGTTAACGGCAAGAGAGTTGGCACTGGGTTGAGAAGCTGTGTCGTCTACCCCAAGAGGGGTTATCTCGCCAAGGTTCAAACGCTCCCAGATTTCGTGTGCAAGGAGACGGAGGGGACCTGCATACACGCCGGTGGGAGCTGCAGCAAGTGCACGCAGCGCATGATGGGTCTTTCCGCTGTTGGTTGGTCCTACGTGCATAATGATGCGCCGAACCATTCGTCTTGCCTGCGGAAACTCTTCTGCAGGGTGTTGCCGCGATGCCGCCTGCGACAGACGTTGAATATGCGATATTGTATTAAAAGGCAAGACGGACTGATCAACAGTTGAGGAGAGAGGCATAGAATCGTCGGAGGGGATTTTGGATAGGACTTTGACGAGATCTACTCCCTGTTTGGGCTCGCTAGCCCATGTGAAGAAAATGGTGGAATATATAACATCTACCTCATTCTCGGCTCGTTCCATGGGCAATTCTCGAAGGCCTTGACCAAAACGCGTCAAGTCGTACCTTTCCCAATGTTCGTCTGTCCCATGGAGCTCGCCACGTTCAACAGCAGCGACAAAAGAGGATAACAGAGGGCGTATATGCTGGGTTGGAATGCCAAAATCGCTGAGTCGAGACAGTACGCGTGGATGAGCCGTCCAGGCTCGAACGTTCTGCATAAAAAACTGGGGTATCTGATCGTGCGAGGAAGGGCCAACGGTATGGCCTGACAAGCGTATAGCTGGCGGTCTAGGTGGAGCATCTCTTATTCTTGGAGCGCGATAGTTTTGTTCACGGGGTTGGCGACGTTTTTTAAGAAAAGAATGGCCGCTAGAAATGTGTCCGAGTCTCTTCTGGAGAAGGAAAGCGGGTGGCTCAAAGCAGAGGGAAAGGCGGCATCGGAAGCAGAGAGTACGAAGTGACATGGACGTCGGTGACGTCTCGAAAAGGCAATTACAGAAAAGGATGTTTGGCGTTATTGCTCGCGCACTCCGCCATGTCCGCCCGCCTGGCCGCCCTCACCCGCCTTCGTTGTGCCATCTTCCAGACGTCCTACAACCCTACTAGCATCCGTACAGGCGCAAAGTACCTCAGGAAGCGGCTGCGTGGCCCTTCCATGGTCCGCTACTATCCCCAGGAACTTAACCTCTCTCAGATCGCTCGTCAGTATCCAGAGCTCGAGCTCGTCAACGAGATAGAGGAGCAGAGACTCCAGGACGTGGAGGACAGGAAAAAGAGAGGGAAGGGTGCACCGAAGAAGGCTAAAACTAAAGGTCAGTTATATCCCTTATTACTGCTTCGCAACTAATGCGTGCTGCAGACGAAAGTAGGAGAACCAGTAAAAGGCGATGAGCACACGACATCTTCACATTCATTTGATGTTATGCATACACTCGGACAACGATTCGGTGCTGGTGGTTTTATAGATCAAAAGTCTACTCTATTGCTACATTAGGCCCAATCTATTCCTAACCTCCTTCATTGTGAGCGCTGACATCTGTCTTGCCTTTTCTGCGCCTGTGCGAGCAATCTCGTCTAGGTATTGTGTGTCCTGCCTAAGCTTCTCGAATGCTGTCCGCGGGGCTTTAAGCATTTCTTCCACCGCCTCGTATACGTCAGTCTTTAATTGACCATGACCTTTTGATTCGTAGCGCTTTGCCACAATTTCAGGATCCTCATTGGTACAAGCGGCAAGTATTGAAAGCAGATTTGACGTCCCCGGGCGGGAAACTGGGTCATATGTTATGCCATGAATGGAATCTGTAACGGCAGCTCGAATTTTTGCTTTGATTCTTGATGCGTCATCATTCAAAAGTATTCGCGATTGAACGTCAGGTGAGGACTTGGACATTTTGGATGTTGGATCTTTTAGCGAAAGGATTCTTCGAAATGGGGCTGTCCAACCCATTGAGCATCCCTCTTATTCTCAGATTCAATAATTACGAACTATCGACTTGTACTGGTATAGGAAAAATAGGCTTGCTTGGCTTAAAGTTCCGATTGAAAGTTTCCGCCAGATCACGGCAAAGTTCCAGATGTTGTGTTTGGTCTTCACCGACAGGGACATGAGTAGCCCTATAAAAGTCAAACGAGCCTCGTGAACTATCACGGAACTCTGCACTCACCTGTACGCAAGTATATCAGCAGCTTGCAAAACAGGATATGTTAAAAGGCCCGCGTTGAGGAGTGAATCGTCAATCTCTGCTTCACTATTTGCATTCCGTGCTGCCGCTAGACGGGACTTGACATTCAACGCGTTAGAAAGGAGGTAGAGATGTTGCAGGTTTATCACCAACTTTCCATGTGGTCATGCGGCGTAGTCTGCCTACCGGTGTCATGCAGCCAAGGATCCATGCTAGTTCTGTATGAGCGTGTACCTTTTTCGCGATGAGCTCAACAACACGGACACTACCCGACGTGACTTGCCTGATCTTGGTGGAATACAATGGACCTGTTGGGATCAATCCCGACAGCTAGAAGAGTTGCAAGCGCGTCTCTCCGTGAAGCCGACAATTCCTTGGGATTTTGAGGTAAAGTCAATGCATGCCAGCCGACAACAGAAAATATAAGTTGGTCCGAGACTTGGGCAGTATTCTGCAACCTGACCCAGTTTGACAATGCGCCGAAGTAGTTGCCTAGCTAAGCAACGAAGGTCAGAGGTTGGAGGGTGCAGATAAAGCCTACATGTGGGACGCCTGTTGGCTGTATTCCGGAGAAAATAACACGAGCGCGCATGTGCACAGCCACGCAATGAACGTCGATATTTCCCCTGCGGATCTCCCAGCCTCAGACTATGACTTCCACGATGTGACAGACCTCTTTACAGAGGCTGCAGCAGGTACGCCTTCCCTTCTCCGCATATACAAGCTTTTCATGGCGTTTTTCTCCAGAAATGGCACCAGCAGACATGTATTTCATGGACGGGTTCGGGCTTCTCGAGGCAATGAGCGCGATAGAGGTCCGCGACACGATCCATCTATTTTGCTCTGACTTCAATTGCAACTAGATTGGGGAACCTCGTTTGGACACTGGCTTCATCAACGATGGTGAACAACGCACTCCTTTTGACCCCCTTTCCCCAATGCTTCCTGAAGAGATATGTTGGATATTGGACAGAGCTCTTGCATGCGAAGTAAGCAAGCAATAAATACCTCCCGGAATAATAACTTACTTGACACAAGATGGAATGGCACAGCGGGCGACTTTTGTCTCATACGGTTTATACACTAATATACATCCATGAGCTACCAAATATCGAGGTGGATTTCAAACCTAACTCACCTGCTGTCCAAGACCTATCACGACCGATAGAGTTGCTCACTATGGTCCTAAGACCTGCCGTCCAAGGTCTTCTCAAATGCTGCGATATGGCTTGGAGGGAATTATCCGCGGGACTCATGCTGGATGTTCGTTCGCCCTCCCACAGCAACATATGCTATGACTTATTGAATTACAGGCAGAAGATTGGCAAAGCGACAAGTGTGAAGTCTCCTTGTTGGAAGGCTTACCGACCATGGTGGCTATTTCAAGACTCGATGAAGCTGCATCTTGGCTTTTGCGATCCAACAAAAGTGAAAACGTTTTATAAATACGTGGGCTCTACTGACTGGTGCAATTAAGTACCAGAAGAATGGAGACATTCCTTGAGGGCGAGGATCCTTCTGCGGAAGGTTTGAAAACTTGTTGATTCCACTATTGCAGCAGCGTGACAATTTATTCTTCAGAGCCTCCTTCAACTCATGGAATTTCAAGGTTGCACTGATGCGGTGCAGTTCGTGAAGCTTATTGATGAAGCTCGGAAATGTTTAACCTACATCCAATCACACCCTGTGCCAGAACCCAAGCCAGATTCACCAGCTCATCGAGCATTTGATCCCATGATTATCCGCCGATTGAGCACTGCCGTCCCTGCTAGTCGAGTGCCGGAACCAAGTCCGGAACAAGCTTGGAATGCTCTAGTTGCATTGCTTGACGACCTTCACGATCTAAGTTGTTTGACAAGAACAATGAGTTTTACGACTTGGGAGGTAGAGTCATCCTCAATCTCATTTTTTTCTGTGATTTGACATCTTACAGATAATGGGAAGTCTCCGTGTTTGGACGTCTGGCTTCCGACGCCGAGTGCCTTATGTCCGGTCACTTATGCAGGTCTGTCAACGTAGTTATCCAACCGGTGAATGATTATAAAGCTCTGTTCGTTCTTCAGAAAACTTTCTACAATGGTGTATTGGTGCTGCATCACTTCCCTTTCAAATGGCTTCTCGATCGCTTTTTCTTGGAGTCACTTGGAGTCCCTTACGAAACCATCCTCAAAAACATAAATCAACGTTGGGGCAAGACTGAATCCCCCCCAATTCAGAATCTCGAACGGATTCTCTTTGCAGTTAGTTTAATGATTCTTGATCGCCAAAGATTTCTTAATAGTCACCATAGCTTCTAAGTCCTCATGTTAAAAATCACTGGAACAATGGCCCTAGAAGGCGTCGGTATTTCATGAAATCACTTGTGATTTGGCACAGGTTGTATGATTCATTGTTGGACATTGTGGGCAGCCTGAAGCCCAATGTGAGCCATTATCCCACCCTGTGTATCTGCATCTTACGCGAAATCCAACAGCAATCACCAAAGGACAACATTTTACGATACTTACCAACTGTGGCAGTTCTCTGGAGACTTTCCGTCATTCAAGAAGTTGTCCTTTCCGGATTCCAGCTAGAGTTGTATTCTCCGGAGGATATACCTTTTGCTTACTGGTATACGACGCAAGTGATTGAAGCACGACTTGGGTGTCTGGACTACTTGATACCGAATGTCCCAAAATGTAAGTCTCTCGCCTCCTTGACTTGCACCTCCTCTGAAACAAGGATAGCGAGTCTCACATACCATGAATACGAATTTCAACGAGAATTCTTGACTGCTTTGCAACTCATGGCAATGGCCACTTTCACTGCATGTCGATGTCCACTATGAAACGAGGCTTGAAATTGACAATTATTCAGGCGTCGTTGCCCATGATGTCTTGCGATTGGGATGGCATGCGTCCAAATCTTTATAGACGATATAAATGGGCGTATAAGCCGGAGTATGATCGAATCAAGGCGTTACCAGTTGCTTCACCTAATTTTTACAAATTTATACGTGCATGTGAGGACATAGCACAAGATGAGGTACACCTTAATACTCATAGCATCGCCATTAACTGACGTCTTGGATCAAAGCGAGATCTTTGGCCAGCAGATATGATACGGCTCGCAAAGATAATTCTTAGTAGATTGCTCCAGGCTGAGTCATTAGAGGGTTGGGCTGGGATGTGGATGAAGGATCGCGTTCAAGTATGCTACTTCCATATTTCAGCGTTGCCACTGAATTTTGTGCCTTAGCTTGTACAGCAAACACTTTCTATATGCGAAAAACTCAGCGGATTACCCGCGTCATCTAGTGAAATGGAGTTATTTAATATCGGTTTATTTAAATGGGATCCGGAGGTGCATCCATGGTTTCCTTCCTTAAAAGAAGAGGGTGCGGAGAGGAGGAGGAAAACGTACTTGAGGCACTTAAAATAACACAATTATTTTGATGATCAATAATTACATGTCCAAGTCAGTCAGAACTCGCACTACGCGACTTGCCTCCAGACCTAGTCCCTATCACAAGTCAGTAACATTGCTCGAGACTGATGTTGCTAGTGGTTCCGGCGTCAGACGAACCCCGACACGTTCCCGAAAGGCCCAAATTATGGGAATTGTGGATGTGGAGGATGCCGTTTTGACCGAACAATCATCTACGGATGCTACAAGCAAGAACAAGGGCAAAAGTGGCATACGCAGACAGAAATCCATCCGGACTGCATTGGAGAAACCTCATCCAGCCCCCGAGAAGTGGAAGGATGTATATGACACTATCAAGGATATGCGGTCCCGTATTGTAGCCCCGGTAGACACGATGGGCTGTGACCAGGCCCAGTTCAAAGAAACGGATCCCAAGGTGAGCTTGACAAAGTCTACACGTATCTTTTTCACCCGCTTACAACTGGTAGAACCGTCGATTCGCGACACTCGTTTCACTAATGCTCTCCTCGCAAACCAAAGACGAAGTCACAGACGCCGCTGTTGCGAAGCTTCGCGAGGCACTTGGAGGTAGCCTGTCAGTTTCTGCCATGATTGAAACAGACGAGTCGGCCGTATCGTTGGCGATAGGAAAAGTCGGGTTTTGGCGCAGGAAAACAGGGTAAATTATCCTCTTACCTTGCCGCCCTTCTATTCCCATAGGAGCTTTTTATTTATTTACAGGTATCTGAAGCAAACTGCGGTTCGCCTAAGAGATGAATTCGACTCTGACGTCCCAAAAACAGTCGACGAGTTGTGCTCCCTGCCCGGTGTTGGTCCAAAGATGGCTTTTTTAGCTTTGCAAGTAGCGTGGAATCTGTAAGATCAATATTAATCGGTTTTGTCCATACTCACCTTCGCACAGTAATGTTGGTATAGGAGTGGATGTTCATTTCCATCGAATCACTAATAGGCTTGGATGGCACAAGCCACCTACGAAAACACCTGAGGAGACTCGGTATATCTCCTGCTCTTGTATTGACGACAATCTAACGGTAGATAAGTCTAAACCTGCAGTCATGGTTGCCGATAGAATTGCATCCGGAAATTAATCATCTGCTTGTTGGCTTTGGGCAGGTAAGCGTAATGCGTTTATCATACACGAGGCCACCATTGGATCACAATATTCAGACAATCTGTCTCCCTACTGGACCTCGATGTGGTTCTTGCCTTCTGAGTGACAACGGTCTCTGTCCTAGCGCAAAAAATACCGTTAAGCGTACGCAGAAGAAATCCAAGTCTCCTAAAATTGAAATAGCCTTTGAGGATGACGATAAAAGTCTTACACCACTAGAAGACTGATGCTACTTCTGCTACGGAAAGAGTGAGAAGGACAAGTGTTTCTGGATGACCAGTTTCTGGTAATTCTATCATATACCCTAGATCTTTGTAATGACTGGATATAGCCTGCTACTCAGTTCTACCATGACAAATTCATGGCCATGTCCCAGAATCCTTTTTCCAACGCTATGCATTTTCTCCATATAATCAACCATTCTTGCAACCTAGCTTCAGAAGGTGGATCAGCCGCTGCGCGTGCTTCTATGAGTACTGCACATCTCTCCGTAAATCTTGTTTCCCTTCAATATGCCCACGGAACTTACCTAGGCCTTTTTTAACTGCTCCCTGATAAACCTCGCCGGAGTATATATCTATCCATCGCCTGTAGGGGTTACCATCCATGACAACCCAACTGTCTTTCCGCGATGCTTCACTTTTCAGCCACAATCCTACTTCCCCGTAACCTAACAGACACGCAATGACCGCCATGAAGAGCTTCATACTATCTCCTGTAACTCAAATTAGACAAATAACCTTACAATACTACGCCTACTGAACCTTGGAGACCCATGTCAAGAATGTATGCACCGTAAGCCGTTGTGGCTGTCGACTCTGGTGTACTTTCCAGTTCCTCCATTGTAATGCCGAACTGTTGGCAAAGACTCTTATGATTTACAATCTCATTGACCACGTTAATAGCTGCTGCAGCCGAATCAGAAATGGCCGCGAAGTCCGTAAATTTGGCAGCGAGGAGACTGGTTTACTGATCAACAACGATAGAGGGAAGAAGTTGATACATACCCATATGCTCTTGAATAATACTTCAGATAGTAATAATCCTGTCTAATTGCCTTAAGTTTTGAGCAGTATTACATGCCTTGCACTTAACATACTTAATGAAGCGGATGAAGAAGCGCCGGTCCAAAATCCCCTGTCCCAACAGACGGACAAAGTCATGTTGTACGTATGATTTCCAAGAATTCTGCGAATTCTCAATAAAGTAGCTTGTCAATGGGAACGCATTCAACGGGGTCGGTCTGGCATACTAAGCTACAAAACCGGAATTTGGAACAGGTGCTTACTTGCATAACATGGTTCTCCTGATGGAATGGAAATGGTTTAATGGTCCATTACCTTTCCCGAGGGGTGTGGCTGTTGCTATTCCGTAGTATACGTACTTGGTTGCATTTTTCGTAGCCTCGACAACTACGGTCCATCTTCATTTCCAGATCAGAGTTATGATACTTGGCACTCACGGTCAGCGCCCCGAGCAATCTCGCATGCCAAAGCCGAACTAAGAGTGCAACCTGTGCCATGGGTGCTCTTTGACTCTATGCGAGGGCGAACGAATATTACTATTTCTCCAGTGTTCTGACTCAGGACGTCAGCAACTAGCTTATTGTAGGGTGGCAGCGCTCCGTGAACTTGCAAGACTTCCGTGTTCTCCAGAGGCAAACCGTGACGCTCTATTCTGACGTTGGGAAAGTCGAGAGCAACACGGCTGATGTCGGACAGAGTCAAAGTTATATGGCCGCCCTTCAAAAGCACGGCGCGGCAGCCATATTCCAGTAATTTCATCGATGCAGAGATCATGTCTTCGATACTTGTTATCATCTTTTGACCTCCAAGCGACAGTAACGCTTCTGCCTCAAATTTGTTAGGAGTTACTAAGGTCGTCAGAGGGATCAGCTCCTTTATCATCACATCAAGAGCTTGGGGATGTAAAAGAGTGTGTCCCGATGTGGATACGCAAACAGGATCGCAGACAATAGCAGGGACGGCATCACCGTATTGCATTCTCAGTACCCTCACGACAGATTTTACCGTCTCGGAATCGTATAGCATGCCCGTTTTGATGGCATTGATGTCGATATCTTGGAGCACAGACGCTATCTTTAGATTTCTGCCTCAACGTACCTCTCTAATATTTGAGAAGGTGATACAAACTTGTTGCTCTATGAAGTGAGGGGGGCATGGGTGAATGCCTTGCACACCAGTAGTGTTCTGCGCGGTCAGGGCTGTAATGGCGCTGGCTCCGTAATATCCGAACGATGCAATAGTCCTGAGATCTGCCTGATAAGAAGTAAGTTCACAAGCTTAAATCGGTGAAGCGAAAATGGTGGACCTGTATGCCTGCACCGCCGCTCGAGTCCGAGCCTGCGATGGTGAGGACGGAATATGGTCTCATGTTAGAGTTTTGCGTAGTTTACGTCATATCTACTGTCCTACCGCTTCGGGCCAAAGGCTCTACACGTATTGCGGTGGGTAGGTTGAAGTTTTTCAGGTGCAACTATCAAAATTTGGGTGAGGGACATCGACGTTGTGATTCGGAAAGTAAAACAATCAGACTCTGCAAACGATAATCGATAATATTGATAAAGCTTGTGGTCTCTAGTAAACATGAAGACGACGTCACCCTCATGAAATGTATCTAATATACGGCAGCCATAGAGCCTCATTGTACTCATGATTCTGCTGAGTGGCCATTTCTTTGCGGTGTAAGGCATTGGACGTCTGTAGCTATGGTCTGTACTTATACAATGAAAGTCGCGAACTTTTCACATTAATGCGCAGGGATTCTGAGACGTAATGTTGGCAACAAGGGTACAAATGAAGAAGGGAGAGTGAAAAACGGTTGTCCTGCCGGTACCATCAACAAGGAAGATTGGAGATCCAAAGTCAATGGTGCACCCATAACGTCCGGATCCATAAGAATGCTAACCATCATACTCGTACCATTTCGGCGGCTCGCCCGTTCCTAACAGCGCCTTCAGTCTATCGATCTTCTCCTGTGGCGGAAGTTTCATGGCGCTTTCAGACCTGTTGGAGGCGAGTGCAATGCAAAGAGCTGAATCATCGTTGAATTTGACATTTCTAAACATTGCACGCCCACTAAGACCAGCATCTGCCAACAGTCCAAAGAGGAAGCGCGTCCGATGACTCATGCAGGGCTTTTCGTCGGAAGAACCAAAGCGCGCCTGAGCTTGTTCTTTATACCAAGCCCGGTCTAACACATATCCCAGATAATACTGTTTCCAGACACGCTTGGTTCTACTCGACTTTTCTTTCACTGTCGGACTGGGACAGCCGGACGGCATAGAAACAGTAACGGTCGATGGAGGTGCAAGTTCCATACTATAATGCGTGTTAGGGCACACATTCACTTCAAAGATTGGTACTAACCGGGAGAAAGGTATGGATGAAAGATGATAAGACTCAGAGACAGTGATAGGTGTGGTTGAAACAATGTTACGTAATAAACAAAGGGCAACGACAATTTTGTACCTCAACAATCTCACTAGCATGGATCCAGCACTCGTTCAGCGGTTGCAAAACGAAACAGTAGACATTACTGGCATGGGTTTGAAAGCTCGTATAGCCAGGTCATTCGCGGCATCCTATCGATGGAACATCCGCAATATGGAAGGGCATTGGTATGGAAGATCGGCCCAAGTGTGGCACGACCTCACAGGTCCTTTCCCAGACATGATTGTATTCCCTCAGTACCCATTATGGCTGACCTATAACGATCATGGTGATGCCGAAGAGGAGGGTGAAGACGAACTGGATACCCATGACGATGAGGAAATAGACTCAGATGAAGAAGCCATCAGGGATTTATGTCCGCATGAAGATCAATCTGCGGCTACTCATCCCACAGTACGCTTGGAACCAGACGACGACGGGCAAAATTGTGTGGAGGTTGACACAACGGAAGCCAGTTTGATTACACTTCCTGAACCCAATGCTGCCGAGCTTCTCCCAGACTTCGTCATCCTACACTTCCGCCTGCGGCCCCTCAGGCCTGAACATCCCCGTTTTTTACAACTTGCCGGAATACGCATTACCCATGAGTGTTGTCCCGTAATTATCGAGAACAAGCGTATGCCTCATCGGAGAAGGGATGCCAATCTGTATGATGGGACCTTTAACGAACAACTGGAGGAACGTCTGTATGAAGCAATAACTGATTTGGAACATCAGTGCGCCTACGCTTTCAAAAGGTATCGGCACGCGCTGAGTATCATAGCAGTTGCAGTGGCTGGAGATTATTGGTGCCACATCTCGGTACCCTTTAACTATGTCTCTCCTGTGGATGATGAATATACATTGGTGCAGTCGATGTGGGGCACCCTGGAATGGCCGCCGCCTGTTGCATTTGGGACTTCGGAGTCAGATGCTCGCTTGACTGACATACGATGTATATTGGAACGTAAAGCACGTCCGCCGGCGTTGTAGGACTATAAGCCCAGCCGAAGAAATATTCTTGATTAATGGTTCCGGGCAATTTGAACTTCATGTTCGGGTGGTTTCTTAATGCTTGACAGTCCTTCATCAATTGATCTCTTCTCCGCTGTATGGGTGCATCTCTGGGTTCTGGGGTCTGGAGCGTAGAGCTAAGTGTTGTTACCTGGAGGGTCTCGTGCTTGGACGGAGGCGTCAATAAGACTCTTGGGCTCATGGTCGTCTCCTCAAGCCATTGTCTAGCCTCTAGATTTCGGAATACGCTTATGCAAGTCTCCCTGGACTAGACTTCTCGTTTTCACATGCATTCTCTGTTAGTATACATTGTTAATCTGCGTGCAGACCGATGCAGACTTGAGGCACACATGCACGTTTTTCCTTCTCATTTATGTTCAGGTGTCCCCCACCTATCGAATGAAGTAGGATATCTTTCCACTCATTTTCTCATCAAGTCTCAGTATCCAATCTCTTTCCTGGTATTAAGTGTATAGCGGCACGAGTTCAAATCCGTAAAGAAGCACGTTAGTAAATGCACCGAGCAATGTCAAACTATGACACCTTTTAAAACGTACACTTTGTTTGCTCAATAACACTCACCCAAGGATGAGCTGTGTTGAGACCATGACTGGGCGAGGTGTGTGTGGCCTGCCGACCCACATCTTATTAAGGATGATCTCGCTCTTGCCCAAAATATTTGCTTCTGCACACATCCTTTCCTCATGTCATGTAATGTAAGCACCCAAACTGGAGTCTTAAGACGCTCTGACTCTTTTACGAGGGTGTCCTCTTGACCCTACACTCCCATCTAGCGCTGTATCGTTCGCGTTTTCCTTCTAGGGATGTAAATCGTCATTTCTGCTGTTCATTAGCTGACGCTCACGCTTATTGGGGGCTCAACGAGAAGAGAATCGTCTATGTCTTGTTGTGGACGTCTCGTCGTCTTCGCTATGGCGCGTAATTTTTTTTTCAACAAAGATATCTTTGCCCAATCAGCGCCAATGTCGTGTACAAAGATACTTGTCATTGCTTACCTCTTGATTTTGCTCGGTATTCTGCTTCTCGAGATGTTGGCGTTCCGCATTTGTCTGTTCAACCTCACGCTTCATCCTATCCACCCTCCGGAGTAGTCGGACGGCATACCCTTTGCTTGAATCTAGTTCATCTCGCAAGGTCCGACACGTTAACCTGGCCTCTCGTCGGTCTTTTCTCATCTCCTGAAGCCTTGCTCGAAAGTCATCAGCTAAGTCTTCCCTATTTTCTGTTTGCTTCAGTTGATTGCGAAGCTTTTGACATTCCCCTCTCAAACTTTCAAGTTCAACGTATACTGGTTGTATGCGTTCTTCCAGGTCTCGTATGGCACTAGTGAGTGATCCCTGCTTATATGTTAGTGGCTTGTGCACCTAGCATGGCAAAGAAAACATGCAGTTGAAGCCAACCCATTTCTAAGATAACCTCCTTTTGTGATGGTATCTGCTACGGCTTTCACGTTCGTTGCCGGTGTGTTCACGTCGATGTTGCTCAGCTTGTCAATCACATTTTGCGTTTGTTCTTCCAGAGTAAGATCATCAACGAAGGTTAAATACAGTCGAATTGTTTGGTGGCATAGCTTTGGTCTACGGCACATGGGACATGTTTTTGTCTGGGAGTCGCAGGATGTACAATAGCCATGCCCTTTTGTTACATATTAGCGTTGAATTTCGTGACGGAAAGCAGGCATACCGCATAGCCAAATTCTAATGTTTTCCAGCTCATGATCTTCTTTGCAGATGGAACAAACAACTCGGGGCATTGTTTTGTACGTTACCGCGTCACGCGAATGTCATCGCGTTCATCCAGCCTAGATCTGCCCGCAACAGTAACAGCAAAGACCAGGAAAAAGGCCGGGAAAACATCGAAAAATGCTCCAAAACACGAGGGCATAGATCCGAGCTGGCCGTTCGCGGTTCCTCCAGGCTATGCGCTCTTAGAGGTGGACTCAGGAGATGAAGGCGGTGAATTCGACTGGGACATAATAAAGAGCAATCCAAACCTCGAGCTATGGCTAATACGAATACCCAACAACGTACGTGGTACACAGACTAGCATGGTAGGCGGCGTGTGCTTACAATCGGCCTTTGCAAATTCAGCTACAGCCAAAACATCTTGATTCAGTCCCACTATCTATACCATCTTCTCGCGAACCCGCAAAAATTGGGGAGCTTACTCGTAAACAAGCAACCCATGACATTTGGTCATACGACGTTTCTCAGCCGAGCAAAGAATCAAGCAAAGCAGGTGGAGACGAGCCACCCGTCCGTGCGGAAGAAATGAATTCAATAACCTGTCTCCTCCCTCGTAAATCGAAAAAGAATGCCTTGTATGCTGGTATGCTCCACAAATCTTACCGGCTGGCCTCTTATGCTGTTTCATTCCAGTACCTAAACCCATATCCCGTCATGTTGTTGTCACAGCGCAACCAGCACAATCACAACCTACTTCAGAAGCTAGTGGTGCTGTGGTCACGGCTTACCAGAATCCTCCCCGAGAGTCCTATCCGCCCGAGTTGCTTAAGCATCGATTCGTGCCTTACGGATCTCTGGCTCCGGTTGAAATTGTCGGGCCAATTCAGGAAGACAAGGGAACGGAAAGGCATAAACATAAGCGCAAAACTAATTCAAAGGAAAAGGCAGACACCTCAATAGTTGTAGAAACCGATGGAGTCTCCGTGGGCGTCGATATGGACGTTGACGTTACGTCTTTAACTTCTGAAAAGAAAGGCAAAAAGGAAAGGAAAGGAAAGAAGATCAAACATGGCGGGGATGCGACGGAAGGTACTTCGCAAACTGTGTATGTTGTGCCGAACCTTCCGACGAGCGAAGAGGGTAAAGTAACCAA
>QFEO01002604.1:0-19997 GCA_003316615.1 Amanita pseudoporphyria
GTTGACTGCTCGGCACAAGCGGCTCCGAGCCGGCTCCACAAATAGAGCTAAGCCGATTGGAGCCGAAGCTGAAAATCAGCTCTAGCTCGGCTAAAAAACGGCTTGGCTCGGCCGGCTCCTAGCTCGGAGCCGAGCCATCAACAACACTAGCTCACAACGAAAACAGGGAGGACAGAAAAAGGCAGGAGGAAGTAAGCAAGGAAAAGGTAAAGGAAAGGGGAACCGATTCAACCGCTGCTCCATAAGGAACACCACAACAGGTGATGGAGACGAAGAAGAAGAAGAAGAACAGTCTGAACCAGAAGATAGGGAGAGTTACACGAAGATACGTGCCCTAATAAAGAATTTACCCCATGAAGAATGGATCAGAGTATTAATGGACACAGAAGAGGATTTTTGATGACAGGGCGTACCCCGATGGTTACCAACCCTAACGACACAATAGAAATACGAGCAATAACTGTAAAATCTACCATGAATAAAACGATTTCACTACCAACTTCTATTGTGACGAGTAAACCCATCGAAATCCAGGCACTAGTGTTGTGCATGGCCCGGCCTGAGGCCGTGAGCCAGGCCAAGCCAGGCCAAAATAGGCCAAGCCAGGCCAGGCCAAAATGACGGCTCCATGACGGCTTTGGCCTGGCCTGGCATTCTGAAAAGCCAAAGCCAGGCCGTCAGGCCATGGCTTTCGTGAGAAATGGAGGACCATCGTGGAAATTTGTGGTGTCATCAAAGTTTAATTTATCAACTGTAAGCGGAGTCACGCCACTAACCGTCGTGGATACACCTGTCTTCATTCCCTGTCATTGACCAACAATGAATGGACTTCAATAATTGAAGAAGCTTGTCGATACCTTGACGACACCAAGAGAGCGCGCGCCATTCCTACAAGCCCTAGCGCTACGGTCGCATCCGAAATGTCCAGTGGAAGATTTTGCTAATGTTCGTTTGTCCTGTCCCACTCTGCAGCTGAATTCTTTAACGAAGCTATAGATCCGCGCTTGCATGAGGATGCCGAATCCTGTTGTTAGCGCTCCACGTCACGAACTCCTTTTTGTTATGCCGCGAGGGCAGGCAAAAGGACTGGTGAAGGCACATCATGCCATTCCAATTTGGGAAGTGATGCGCAGGCCATCCTTTCTTATCTCTCTTTCTCATGCTAATAATCCATGAACCCTTCCGCAATGTCCAAGATCGCGCGATATCCTAGGTCATTCAACATTACGGGGGCCGAAACATCCAAACACAAAGTCGAGTATTGCGAATATCAAGCCTTTGGAGAGCCTTTTACCCATCTCGGCGAGGTGGGCGATATTTACCTGGACGTTACACTGGGGAATTGCGTGCTATATGCGAAGCTACTGGTGATGGATGGCCTTAATGGCTGGACAAATTGGCCAGGTCCTAGACAGCGGACGGCGAGTTTGGAGCATCCGGTTTACAAAACGCACGTGTTGTGGTGTAAGGTGGAGAAGAATACGTTTGGGTGGGTGTATAAGAAGTTGGTTTCGAGGATTTTGAGTGAGTATGGTACTCCTTAATATGTATGTTTTTGGGGCTGAATGTGTTGCCCTCCTCCCTCCTCCACGCGGGATGATCATTGTTGTTAGTGTCGTCTGCGTCTCAGGTGATATCTACAATACTCACTGCGCAGCTTTCTGCGTACCGGAAACATCTCAAGAAGAGGAACATCAATGATGATATGGAGTGTCCTCCAAACAAGAAATCTCGTTTGTCAGAACCCTCCAGTAGTACGAACAGTGGTCGCCCATTCGATAGGCCGACATTAGAGAATTCGTCATCTCATCCAATGGCGGACCAGATCACGAATACACCTCAGGAACTGTTGTTCTCCGCACCTCCTGCCATTAGCGCGCTAGTCCATTTTATCGAAAAGACATCCATACCAGACATTGATCCCCATAAGTACTAGCTCAGTTACGACATATACATATGCATATGATTATCTGACTTGGTTATTAAATGCCTTGAGTCGATCTTGGATGGATGTGTACCTCAGGATCAACAACCTTAGCTTAAGTCGGCTCTCAATTACTTTCATACGCCTTCACTAGCCATTGTGATCCGTTCTGCAGTTTATTTGCTACAAGGCCAATCGCTCAAAGTGCTCGCTCAAAGTGCTTTGCTAACAATTTTCTTTCCTTGCATACATACTTTACAAGCTCCGTAAAGCCGTATTTCACTAACAAATCTCTAGGGTCATTGTATTACGCCGTATCTGGTGAAGTCAAGAATAGGGCAAAGCCTGGATGCCACGTTGGCTGAAGCTGCCTAGCTAGGACAATGGTCCGAAAAGTGCCGCAACTTAGACTGCGTTGATGGTGAGATGAGGACGAGGATGAGGAGAAAATGTATTGGTCTGAGTAGCTTAGTAGCATTTACTAATTGTGAGCAAACTTGTAACATACAAAAGCCATGGCCTAAGCCAGGCCAAGCCAGAGCCAAGCCCTGGTTGATGGCTTTGGCCTGGCCTGGGTTTTCAGAAAGCCAAAGCCGGATCAGGCCAAGCCAAAGCCGGGGCTTTCAGGCCAAGCCGGGCCAGAACAACACTACCAGGCACTAGTCGACTCAGGAGCTGAAGGACGGTTCATCCACTCACGACTGGCCGCTCAAATGAAACGAGTTCCATTAAAGAAAACGATTAAAGTCAGGAATGTTGACAGATCCGAAAATACAGAAGGGGAAATTACAGAAAGATGCCTACTGCCAATTAACATCAAAGGAAAAGAAATGACCGATTGGTTTTACGTCACCAATCTCGGCAATCAGGATCTTATTTTGGGACTGCCTTGGTTAGAGCAGTACAACCCAAAGATAGACTGGAAAGTGAAGACTGTGGAGTTCCCAGACTCCGACGAAATCAAGATTCACGCTGTACTGAGGAATTGCCTTTTGGGTCTAGAAAAGGGATTGCAGCACGAATGGGATGAGGATCTTGTGGTATGGTTCTTGACATCACACAAGAAGCCCGAGCCCACAGATCAACTACTTTGGAATAACACCTCCTTGTGGGAGGATGCGCAATATAACGAGGACACTTATGATTTGAACCTGTTTAGGTTCTCCCCTGCACAGCAGATGGCGCATAAATATACTAGTCAAATGACCAACGACCAAAGTAAGACTCCAAGACAGGAGGAACCCGAAAAGAAGAAACTACCCCCAGAATACAACGAATGGACTTCTGTATTTGAAAAAGAAGCAAGTGAAAGATTCCCCGATGCTAGACCATGGGACCATGCCATCGAACTCAAAGAAGGATTTATTCCTAAAAGAGGAAAAATCTACAATATCTCACCGCTCGAGCAAAACTCACTTGACATCTGGATTAAAGAACAACTAGCGAAAGGATATATCCAACCATCGAAATCACCGCAAGCCGCACCCTTTTTCTACGTAGAAAAGAAAGAAAAGGGAGTACTACGACCCTGCCAAGATTACTGCTACCTTAACGAATGGACGAAACCGAATTTGTACCCCTTACCACTTGTATCTGACTTAATGGCAAAACTCAAGGGATCAAAGTTTTTCACTAAACTAGATCTACAATGGGGTTACAATAATGTCTGTATCAAGGAAGGCGACGAATGGAAGGCAGCATTCGTAACGAACCAAGGCTTATTCGAACCAACCATAATGTTCTTCAGATTACGCAATTCACCAGCAACCTTTCAAGCTATGATGGACGATTACTTCAGAGATATGATTAACGAAGGATGGTTAGTAATCTATATGGACGATATACTCATCCATGCAACGACTCAAGAGGAACTTGAGCAACGAATGAAACACATTCTGCAGACGCTTAAAGAAAACGACTTATTTCTCAAGATGGAGAAATGCACATTCGCTAAAACAGAAATAGAATTTCTTGGAATGATAATCTCACACGACACGATCAGGATGGATCCAGTTAAACTAGCTGGTATCACGGATTGGCCCCCGCCCACCACAGTTAAACAAACACGTTCATTTTTAGGATTTGGAAATTTCTACTGAAAATTCATATCAGGATTCACACATATAGCAAGACCGCTACACGACTTAACAAAGAAAAACAAAATATGGGATTGGACGATAGAATGCCAAGCGGCATTTGACCTACTAAAAGAAAAGTTTACGACAGCCCCAGTACTATTAATGCCCAACACCACTAAACCATTTACACTCGAAACTGACGCAAGCAAATGGGCAATTGGAGCTGTCTTATCACAAAAAGACAGTAACAACATATTACGACCCTGTGGATTCTTATCACACTCCTTAACACCAACCGAACGAAATTGGCAAATCTATGACAGAGAATTCTTTGCCATCATCCACGCTCTTTCAGAATGGCGCTACCTATTACTTGGCGCACAACACCCAATAGACATACAATGTGATCATAAAAACCTCATGTACTACAGATCACCTCAATGACTCACCGCCAGACAAGCCCACTGGTGGCACGACCTTTCCAGGTACAATTATACCCTGCAACACGTACCCGGCACAAAACTCCAACAAGCTGATACCCTCTCACGACGACCTGACCATACTCAGACCGATAATGACACAGATGACGTCACTATCTTCACAGACAATCATTTCATAAACGTTATAAATACCGACCTCCGAGAATGCATTATTGCCGCCTCCATGACAGATGACCTAGTCACCACCATCAAGCTATGTTTAGCTTCCAGCACACCGCCACCACTTCAGACAGCCATCTCCGACTGGTCTATCACTGACAGTGCCCTATTCTACAAAGGGAAAACCTATGTCCCCTCTTCCAACAATCTCCGAATTGATATCATTCATACTACCCACGATTCGCTTGTCACTGGACACCCTGGTCTTTTCAAGACCATTGCCTTACTAAAACACTCTTACTGGTGGCCCGGCCTCACTGTTCTTACTAAGAAATTTATTGACGGCTGTGCTATTTGCCAGCAAATGAAACCTAACACCCACCCAACCGCCACTCCCCTTATGCCTATTATCAGCCACGCCACACGCTCCTTTCAACAAATCACCATGGATTTTATCACCGACCTTCCCCTTTCGGACAGTTTTGATTCTATCTTTGTTGTGGTCGACCAAGGACTTACAAAGGGAGTAATTCTTAGCCCTTGTCACAAAACAGTCACGGCTCTACAAACAGCCGACTTGTATATTAATAATGTATTCCGACGCCATGGATTACCCGATACAATGATCTCAGACAGAGGACCACAATTCGCCACTAAAGTCTTCAAGGAGATAACGAATGGATTACACATCAAGCACAAAATGAGTACCGCCTTTCACCCACAAACAGATGGACAAACGGAACGACTCAATCAAGAGCTAGAAATATACCTCCGAATATTCTGTGCATACAAACCCCATTCCTGGAATAGACTCCTACCAATAGCAGAATTCACGCATAACACAAAGGAACATCAAGAATTGAAACAAACCCCATTTTACCTGATGTACGGAACGAACCCTGTTTCTATTCCTGAAGCATTCGAGAAGACTGCCGCCCCTGTTACAGTTATACGAGTTCAGGACGTTATTACTGTATGTACTTTTACTTTTTTCCTACTCCGTTTCTTTCCTCAGACTATATTCTTTCTTATGACGTATTCATGACATCACCCCTACGTCACTTCCTTCCATCACATTCCATATGACTTCATCGTTTACTTACATGCGTCATTGTATACGCGTTCTTATGTTTTCTTTGTACATATTACGATACGATCTCCTTAGTATATAAGGACCCCAGATGTAGTAGATAGAACCTAAGTTCGACTTAGGTTGTGGAACGCAGTTCGATAAACTCTCAAGGCTGATCTTAGTATCACGCTGAATCTACTCATCCTCACACTCGTGTACTTGGTCATAGTGCGCGAGTTCCTTGAGCTTTACATTTGGTATTTGACACTTGTCGACGCTGGACTTGTCGGTGATCCACAAGTCCTGTTAGTCCAAGTAATACTAAGTGTTCTCCGTTATAACAGCCCCAGCAGCAGAAGACCATCTCAAGTCGCTAAATAAAGCCAGAGAAGAAGCACTAGCTGCACACGAACTCGCACGTCTAAAAATGATGCAATGAGTCACCCACCACTCTAAACCCTTTAAGAAAGGACAGAAAGTCTGGCTAGATTCACGAAACTTACAAATACCATACGAATCACAGAAACTTGCACCAAAACGAGAAGGACCCTTCCTTATCAGCAATGTCCTAGGACCGCTAACGTACAAGTTAAAATTACCGACTCAATGGAAAATACACCCCGTGTTTCATGCCACCACACTAACTCCATATAACGAAACAGATATCCACGGACCTAATAATACACAACCACCACCTGACCTTATCAATGGATCAGAGGAATACAAAATAGAAGCAATAATCGCTTACCGATCAACCCGAGGACACCACTATCAATATTTGATCAAATGGAAGAACTTTGACAGTTCTAATAATACGTGGGAACCTGAACAGAACATCACTAATGCGGATGAGATACTAGAAGAATATAAAAGAAGGAAGAGACTCACCTAAAGAGCCCCCATCCCCACTTCTTCACCCATGTCATCTCAACAACAGATCATTCGCACCATCACCGACTTTGTGTTTACCACCCCTACCCCTGATGACTCCCCATTATCCGTTCGACGTTCCGCCTCCCCCACCGAGGCGTCTGAACAAGACCCAAATGACTTTTATATCGACGAACACAACAACCGCATCAACGCAACGAATGCAGATGCCCCCACCATCATACAAACATCACCGTGTTGCGCCCCCCCTGACTACTCATCAGATAGAAATGCTGACACAATATTACCAGTTAATGAGCGTCAGAATGGAGCTTCAATTGCTCATCCGCTCATCCGAATCTGTAATGACACAGATTCTCACATGTCTAGTCAACAAAGCACTGCCACACGAGCAGCTGCTCCCCCTCCTGAGGACCCTGTCACCCCTCGCAACCGCAATACAGAAATTACAGAAGAAGATCAACGACTTGGATATGCCCCCGACCCTTCTGGGTTCTACAATAGAGAACCGTTTTCAGCCATCACCAGACCTAACTCCCCCACCTATAAGGACATCCGGGACCGTGTCCAGGCAACTGTTACCTATGGTCGAATCCCCATGAATAACGAGACACAGGAACAGATCATCCGGATCTGGTTCTTGATCCTCCAACACGAAATATGCACTGCACTGATAGCATTGGCAACTGCCAACTGGAATTTTAATGCAGTAAACCTCCTCGAGACCATCGCCAACATCAGCACAATGATCTGGCCAACCGAAACAGCGGATGGCCCTAATCTCCTACAATTCACAGTTGACCTCTTACATCAACTCATCTGCGCTGACATCGAGCGCTATATCATACCAGCCATAGAGGAAGTACGATGACACTTGATCACAATCGCCCACGTCGAAAGAAACACCCGGCAGTTTCTTGCGCACCCAACGTGGCATCTCCTGCTTTATGTCGTCCCTGACCGTCTCCGAGCTGTATGCTTCATGAAGGATGCTTTGGACTACGCCACAGATATGGTCATCCATGCCGAAAGAATACAACGACTGGCACAACAGCAAATCGCAGGATGTAACACGATTTTCCCAGTACCCCACGACCACCAACCACGATTTGTGTTTGGTGCTCTGCAGGCTCAGGCAGTTGCTACTGCAATCAATGAGCTTAGTAACTATGGAAAACTACGTCCGAGCGCACAGGCAACTACCCTACCGGCAGGTAATAACCGACCTCATACACCACCACAAGGTACCAATCGAAGCATCACACCCCAGGCCCCTCACACCCACCTCTCCCCCAGCAATAACCTGAAACGAAGCTGTCTCATCTGTAACAGCCGAGGACACGTTACCCTTGACCACCCCCACCACGTTGACACTCCCATTACCACCAGGAAGAGGCCAACAGCTAAGGCGCCACTTCCTCGACGCCCAGTTAAGAACGTCGTTACCGGCCAACACATGTCTAGCGCAGAAGTCAAACAGCGAAATGACAAACTCGCTTCCACTTCCACCACCCCCTCCTCTTCTTCACTCGAACTACAGAAGATATCCAAAGAAATGGGATGACCATTCAAGGACGATCTCCAAACCAAGATGATGCTTGGAATTGCGACCGAACAAGACTATAAAGACTATAATGCCTGCTGCCACCTCTGCCCCAGCTCCATATTACCTAACCCAGCATACAAACGAAAAGGCAAATCGCGCGCCCCCTCCTACGTCGAGGATTCCCCCATGGAAGATTATCACCAATACGACAGGCCCTTCGACTACGACCCTGTTGCCATCGCCAATATGACCGGTGAACCTATGATGGATTACTGATGTAAGTTGTGGACAACTTACCACAGAACGGAGCTAGTGTTACAGTTATATGAGTTCAGGACGTTAGAACTGTATGTACTTTTACTTTTTACTCTTCTCATTTATTCCCTCGGAATCCCTCAGACTACATTCCTACTTATGACGTATTCATGACATCACCCCTACGTCACTTCCTTCCACCATGTTCTATATGATATCATCGTTGATTCATACGTGTCATTGTATACGCGTTCTTATGCTTCCTTTGTCCTTATTATGGTACGACCTCATTAGTATATAAGGACCCCGAATGTAGTAGATAGAACCCTAAGTTCGACTTAGGAGTTGCAAAGCCAATCTAGTCGCTTACTCGATTCGTCTCAAGGCTGATCTTAGTATCATGCTGCATCTGATCATCCTCACACTCGTATACCTTGTCTTGGTATGCGAGGTCCTTGAGCTTTACGCTTGGTATTCGACACTTGTCGACGCTGGACTTGTTGGTGACCCGCAAGCCCTGTTAGTCCAAGTAATACTAAGTGTTCTCCGTTATAACAATATATGATATATTTAGTAGAATAATAGGAGTGGAATGGTGATATAGTGAGTGTAGAGTGCAGAGGGTGCAGTAGCTGTTACAATTAAACCATTTTACAGTAACAACTTATGATACATTCTTACCTTTTCTCATGATACTCTTGTTTACATTGTTTGATAACATTCTGGATAAGACCAGACTTCTATTTTTACTTCACTATGACATCACTTCAGTCATATGATCCTTCCATCATAGTCCTTTCATTTCCATTATCAACAAACATAGTAACATATATATGTAAACACATACACACTCTGAGTAGTATATAAATGGCATGTACTAGCAGTAGTACCCTAAGTTTAATCTATTTGTTTCAAGCTCACATCTGATCCTGAGTTCCTATCAAAACTCTTATCAGTTCCTGGAGTGCCTCTCAAGTGATCTTAGTCACTCAGCTATCAGTTCTCACTTGATCTTAGTTGTGGTGCTTCCTGATGAGTGGGCTTGTTGTCTCAGTTCATCCCTATTGCAGGGAGCTTCTTGACTGAGCATACTAAGTTTGCTTAGCAGTAACATTAAGATTAAACTTGACTTATAACTTGGTTGGATAATGATCCATAACCACCTCTATTACTGTCTTTTTCATGTGACTTGAGCTGCCAGGGAAAATGTGCTAAAAATGGACTGGTTGAATAAAAAAATTATATCTCGCCGAATACTCAACATATTTGCATAAAAATTATAGTGTTTGAATGATAAAAATGTACTCTAAAGTTCTACAATGAACCGAGCATGAACAGATGCAGTTTTGGAACTGACCTCCCCGAGGGGCCCCAGGCCCGCTTACAATTCCCATTTGCAAACTTCAAATGCATATTTATTCACTTGGATTATGCATCTTAGTCTAATTGTATCTATACTACTTAGTTTCTAAGGTAATAGAGGCTGCCCACTATTGAATTTAGCCATATCTTCTTTTGCGTAACTTAGGATTGAGACAGCTGTTCCAACTTTCACACTGAGCCATTCTTGTAAATCGTTCTTTGTGGCATCACCAGTGGTGAGCTGTGATATGCGGTAAAAATCCATCTCTTTCAAAAGAGGGCCGTATTTAGAATAGAGAATGCCATCCTTGTTCCGTTGTGGGTGACGATCAAGCATCTCAAACCAGGTGATTATGTCGATACTAGTGGCATCTGGAGATGCACTAGTGCTACTAGTAGGCTGTCCCATTACCGAGTTCACAATTTGGCTGCCGCTGGGCACAGCCTGGGGTAGTGCGATAGCAGCAGGTGCACTTGCAGACTGACTGTTCGACTTCATGATATCTTGAAGCATTCTGGGGTAGATAATGATGGGTTGTTGCATTCCAATGCCGGCACCAACAGCGAGTGGACCTTCATGGAGTGAGTAGGACGCCGATCGCCCATGAGGCCTTGCCCTGGAAAGTACAAGCGAAGCTGGCTTTTCATCAAGCGTGGCTCGCTTCTTGATCTGAAATGGGGCATCAATAATATAGAATGATTCTAAGGATGCGCCACTCACCATTTCTGATGCCCAGTATCGCAGGTTGTAAATTGACAATTCGTAGCAGAGAGTGGTGCCTGGAGCTTTGTAGCAGTGAGCTTCCTTACCCTTTGAGTGTTCTTCGCAAAGCCAGCAGTGTTACAGCTCTAATCAAGCTTCATTTATCTTCTCCATAAGCTGTGCACATCCATCATCTATAGTATCCTTGTCAGTTACTGCTGAATTAGGCTGGATGGTGGAGAATGTCAAAGTCAGCCTCATCTATAAGAATAGTCAGGTAAGAGTCATACGCACCTTTTTCCCCCTTCCCTTTGATAGGTCCATCACTTCCTTGGCACTCTCAGCAGCATTCTTGAAGCAGACAGTGACGGGCTTGAGCTTCCGCATTGAAATCTTTCCGCTTGACAACAGCGGTGGGACAATCAGGTGACACATCTTCAACATGAAAATTTCAAGCTCTTCTTGACTTTGAATTGAGGTGGGGGCCATCTTTGCTTTGTTGCTGTCGAGTTGATACTGTAAGTGGATGGCCTGGGCGTCCTCAGACTGATCTAGCTTTTCGGCAATGAGAGTTCAGAGATTTTCGAGTGTGATCATGGAGTTGATGCTGAAAGGGATGTTACTCCCTTCAGGATTGACCATGCTGCATTGGATGACGAAGTCTGCAACAGGTATGAGCAGCGCTGCAAGTCAATCAAGAACAGCTTCAACTTACCACATGTTTCAGGATCAGGTTCTGGCAGCTGTGAATCCCGTGATCGTGATCCAAGTTGCTTGCTGCTGGCAGATCCAGAAACATGAACAGCTTTCTTTGGTCAGCCTCGCTGGGGAACTTTCTGGGCATTCGTTGGCATGCCATCAGATTCACTATTGTCATAGTCCAACTCGGAGTCGTCTGCATCTGAGTCAGAATCCACGTCCATCATATCACAATCATGAAAGTCCATTCCTTTCCCTTCACTGGTTCCAACTTCCCCCATGTCATCATTGTTGCACTGCTCAAGAAAGTTTACAACTTGCTTGTAAGAGACGGAAAGTGGAAGTGGTATACCATCAGTGAGGATGGTCAACTCTGGCCTCTCCAAGTTGTCGCTCTCTTCATCGAGCTCAGGAATTGTCACTAGTTCTGAGCTCTCCGTCCTTGGGACTGTGCTAGATGAATAGCTGTCAGACACTGGCACTGACGCTGATCTTGCATGCTTCCGAGTCTTTGCTGGTTTGCTTGGTATATTCTCATCTTCCAATTGCCGTTTTAGGCTGGCCATGTTTCTGGGTTTGGAAATGACAGGATCAGTGGGCAGTGGATGAGGAACCATGCTAGGTTCACAGCTGGCGCTACAAGCACTTCAACGCATTGACATCTTTCTTTGCCTAGAAGGGGCACAGGTTCCTTGAGCACCACCTTTTACACATGCACGACAGGCTTGGGCCTCTTCAAGCCACTCGCATTTGACCTTGCGCAATTTGCATCGTGCACATGTGCCGGCTTGGTTGTGAGTATTACTCAGGCCACCTTGATGTCCTGTAAGTCCTTACTATCATATGTCACAGCATGATTCAATCCCTACCGTGATTGCTGGGTGCAGCTTGTGTAGCAGGAGCCTGACTTGGACTTGGCTTGGCCTTCCTCTTGGGTGGCATGAGAAAGACAGGTGCATTACATATGTAAGATCATAGATGACTATGAATCATATTACAACAAGGTCATTATGTACATGCTCCAACTGTACTACCGTCTAATACATATGTACCAACATAGTTCATCCTCTACTGCACATAACCACAGTGTTGATACCAGCCATAAGTGTCCTCAGGTGTAATGAGGTAGAGAGCTTGGAGTAACGTAAGGTACACATCAAGCTTTGACATCTGGGTCATGGCCATCTGTACATAGTCGCCATTACACTGTAAGTGATATTTCATGGCAGAGAAAGCGAGCTCAATTGGGTTGAGGTCAGGTGAGTATGGAGGAAGGAATTCATAGCGCATGCCACTGACAGATCATTAGCCCCATCTTCATGGTTTTGAGCAAAAAGAAGGCTCACCATGCTGTAATTGTGTCAACAATATCTTGATGTTTATGAATAGGACAGTTGTCCATGACGATGACGGAGTTGGGACCAGGATAAGGTTCCATGTGATCAAGCAAGTCATTGATGAAGTGCTGGAACGATGTCATACAGAACGAGCCTTCAACTATCTCACAATGGATGATACCGTCATTTAGGGAGAGCACTGGAAGTACAGAATATCTTTAGAATGTTAGCACACACGTTATGCATACAATTGTTAGATATGATGACATACTGCTGGCCACGAACAAAAAAAGCCTTTCGCTGTGCAGCCGTTCCATGAATTGACCATGCAAACCCACAATACATTGTTCGACGGTCCACTGAGCTCTCATCAATGAAAACTAGCTGGTGGGCCACATACTGCCCAATCCTTGTACTGTATTCCAGCTGTTTCTCTGTGGAGCATTCCGCCGCAACTCGCGTCATCTGCATAAGCATAAGCAAATGTCTACCATTGCAGCAAAACACACCTTTTTCATCGTAAAACCAGCTTTGTGCAGAGTCTGCCAAACTGTCGCTTTCGAGACCTCTACACCACATGTCGTATTCATAATTTCTTGCAATTCATTGAGATAATAGTCGGGCTGCTTCCTGATGCTACCAAATAGTATCTGACGAAAAATCAGTCTATGTCAGAATTGAAAGATAAATACCATATCACCTCAAGATCCACATCACGTAGCTTTCCCTTCCTCTGCTCCTGGCCCCTTTTTGACTCCTGGACTGTGCCATGCTGCTCAAAATACAATAGAATACACTTGACAGTAGCAAGTGAGTACCCGGTGTAAGTTGCAATTTCATCCTTTGATAGTATTGATGCTAGCCTGATTATGATCCATGCAACTTCTTGGATGATTTTTTGACCTTGCGGCATGGCCAAGAACTGGATTACCTGGTGCCGAGTCAGCAGGTGGTCGTGGTCAAGTGATAACAAAGAATGTCACGCATTACCCCCAAAGCCGAAAATGTCAACACCGAAATTGTACTCATTCCCGCTCGGTCCATTATAGAACTTTAGAGTACATTTTTATCATTCAAACGCTATAATTTTTATGCAAATCCGTTGAGTATTCGGTGAGATATAATTTTTTTATTCAACCAGTCCATTTTTAGCACATTTTCCCTGGCGGCTCAAGTCATGTGAAAAAGACAGTAAACTTCTGGAAGGGTGAATCTGTAATCATGCAACCATCTAGCCACCACATCTTCACAAAGATATATTCCCACTCCCCCACCTAACAAAGCTACCTGTCATTCAGGAAACCAATGCTTCCTAGACCAACAACAAATCAAACTTGACTCTAAGGATAATATCTGGAAGTACTCTCTTAGTGGAGCACACATTCACTCCAGTAATTTTTGGATACCACAACAAGCAAACCAACCACCCAATAACTCTGTTCTTTACAAAAACAAATATTATCAAAACCTTGACAAGGTTTTATTCAAGAATGATTGTTGGTATTACCAAAACAATGATCCAGTCAAAGATGATTTATTTCTAGGACCACAGTGGATAGCAGGCACACCCAAAGATCATTTACCTCACAATCTTTTCAATGAATATATCAGTGAACACAAAGGAACATATTGAGTTCCTAGTGAATTGGGTTCCAAATCTATTGATTGGAAAGAACCCAGTGACTTACCTGAAACAACACTTCTACCCACATCATCCTCTACCTTAGTACCCATAGGAATTGAATGTACTGATTCTGGATCAACTCAGAAACCATCTCCCAAAGGAAAAGGCAAAAAGGAACCAACACCACCTATTCCCCCTCTCTCACCACTACCACCATTTTCACCAAGACCCCCTCCACCACTGCCACCAGAATCACCTCCACCAGATCCAGAACCTCCAATGGCTGAACAACCTCAATCCAATGGATCACCAAAGATCCCTATGCCTAAACCATTTACTGGAAAAAGGAACAAAACTAAGACCTTCTTACAGGACTGTGAACTCTATTTCACACTAGTACCAGGGTTCACTGCCCCTCAACAAAAGATAGCCTTTATCTTACTCCTTATCAGTAGTGATGCTACACAATGGAAGATCAACAAATTGGATAATTTCAAGGCCAATATGGGTCTATGGAACAACTACACACTCTTTAAAGAGCAATTCATTAAAGATTGGCAAGAAGTGGATAGTCCAGGAATGGCAATCACATGCATTTACAAAATGCACCAGAAGAAATTGCCTATTCAGGAATATGTCCTGTGTTTCAAGGAGCTTATTAAACAAGCTAAGATCAATAGTGATGCAGCTGCAATACCTTTCTTCACACAAGGATTACAACCAACTATTATGGCTGAAATCATGATGCACAACCCCCAAACTTTGGATGATTGGTACAAACTAGCCATGATATGAAGTAATGCAACCAGCTGAATGAAGGTATTCAGCAATCTGCAAAGTGCACATAAGCCATCTTCATCGACACATCAACAAAGCGATGCAATGGATATAGACCTGATAACAATCAGCACAATGACTCAATCCAAGAGAGACCAACATTTTAGGGATGCTCTGTGTTTTACCTGTCACCAACCAGGGCACTTAACCAGAGACTGCCCAACTAAGAAGGGCACTAGTTCCAAAGGAAACTGGAACAAGAAAGGAAAGAAGAAGGGTAACCAATTCCAGAAGCAGCAAATCTGCACAGCATCAGAAGATTCTGATGACAAAGAAATTCCAGAAGAGAGCAAATGGGAAGAACCCATGGAAAAGAATATCCAAGCCCTCTTGAAGAAATTGCCTCTTGAGAAATGTATCAAGATGATGTCTATTGTTGAAGAAGAGGATTTTTAATGATAGGACATCTTACAGTTGAAGATGATCCTGACCAACCAAATGTAACAATATCTGATATCCATGTAAACTCCATATCGAATACAAAGATTCTTCTACCCATCACACTCAAATTGGAATATCAGACTGAATCCTCAAAAGCCCTTTGTTACAACGCGTTCACGTTATTGACAATTGTTTGTTACAATCAACATGATCATGTGATAAGTCATTCATTTATACTTATCTATCTTGACATACTACTTTCATTTCGATCTTATCTAGCTTACTGTCATTTACATGATCATTCACAGACATTACTCACTGTAAGTATAACATAACACTTATGTTATACTGTTACATATAACTGTCGCTACATGTTATATTCTTACATTAAACTTAAGTACACACTTTGTTAGTAGTAATACCTTAAGTTTAATCTATTTGTTCTTAAATGTTCACATCTGATCCTGAACCTGATCATCAGTTCTTATCAGTTCCCTGAACACCTCTCAAGTGATCTTAGTCACTCAGCTCCTAAATCCTCGGGTTTACCTTAGTCGCAGTGCTTCTCGACAAGTGGGCTTGTTGTCTCAGTTCATCCCTATTGCAGGGAACTTCTTGACCAAGCATACTAAGTTCACTTAGCAGTAACATTAAGATTAAACTTAGAATCACTTGGTTGGATAACAATCCATTACCACTTTATTAAACTTCTGGAAGGGCGAATCCGTAATCATGCAACCTACTAGCCACCATGTCTTCACAAAAATATATTCCGGCACCCCTGCCTAACAAAGCATCATGACATTTGGGCAACCGATACTTCCTAGATCAACAACAGATCGAACTTGACACTAAAGATAATATCTGGAAATATTCTCTTAGTGGCACACATGTTCACTCCAAACACTTTTGGATACCACAGAAAGCCACTCGACCACCAAATACCTCAGTTCAATTCAAAAACAAATACTATCTAAACCTTGATGAGGTTTTCTTTAGAAATGAACATTGGTATTACCAGAATAATGACACAGTCAAGGACGATCTATTCCTAGGACCTTTTTGGACCAAAGGCGCACCAAAAGATCATTTACCCCACGATCTTTTTAACGAATATATTAGTGAAACAAGAGGAACATTCAAAGTTCCCAGTGAATCGGGTTCTGAATCTATCAATTGGAAAGAACCCAGTGACTTACCTGAAGTAGCACTTCTACCCACATCCACCTCTACCCTAGTACCCCAAGGAATCGAACATACTGATTCCACCTCAACTCAGAAACCATCCCCTAAAGGCAAAGACAGGAAAGAACCAACTCTGCCTTTACCACCTCTTTCACCACTACCACCGTTTTCACCAGACCCTCCACCACCTCCACCTGATTCACCTCCACCTGATCCAGATTATCCAATGGCAGAACAACATCAATCCAACGGATCTCCTAAGATCCCCATGCCCAAACCATTTACTGGAAAAAGGAATGAAACAAAGACCTTCTTACAAGATTGCAAACTCTATTTCACACTAGTCCCAGGGTTCACTACTCCTCGACAGAAGATCACATTCATATTACTCCTTATCGGTAATGATGCCACACAATGGAAAATCAATAAGTTGGATAATTTCAAAGCCAATATGGACCTATGGGATAATTACGCACTCTTTAAAGAACAATTCATTAAAGACTGGCAGGAAGTGGATAGTCCAGGAAAGGCAATCATGCTCATTTACAAAATGCACCAGAGGAAATTGCCTATTCAAGATTATGTCCTGCATTTCAAGGAGCTTATTAAACAAGCGAATATTGATAGTGATGCAGCCGCTATACCTTTCTTCACACAAGGACTACAACCTAGTACCATGGCTGAAATCATGATGCACAATCCTAGCACATTGGATGACTGGTACAAATTATGTTGAAAGTGGTGAAAACACACATGTGAATATGTGTACAAAGTTAGATTTGTTCATAACTCATGAACTGTTGAAGATATGGACTTGTTCCCAGCGAAGAAAATGCTCAGGACACTGTAAATATATTGGACGCGATATAGTGGACAGTAATACTCATGCCTTACGGTGCAATTACCATATTTGGTATCAATACATAGCTTTCCTTACATGTAGGAAGAAGTACAGTACTCCTACACTTAGATTGGTTGATACACTTGTTGGCATTGCTCAAATAGACTAAAAGTGCGAAGTCTGAGATTGTCAGCTAGTGTGGATAGTGTCCAGTTGGCCAAATAGTGAGATTCTAACAAATTAGCCATGATACGAAGTAATGCAAATAGCCGAATGAAGGTATTCAACAATCTGCAGTCAACACACAAACCATCTTTGTCTAGCCGACGAAATGACACAATGGACATAGATCTGGTAATGATCAGTGCAATGTCTCAATCAGAAAGAGATTGACATTTTAGGGATGCTCTGTGTTTTACCTGCCACCAGCAGGGGCACTTAACCAGAGACTGCCCAAATAAGAAGGGCACTAGTTCCAAAGGAAACTGGAACAAGAAAGGGAAGAAGAAGGGTAATTGATTCAGTAAGTGGCGAATCCATGCAGCATCAGAAGAATCCGATGATGAAGAAATTCCAGAAGAGAGCGAATGGGAAGAACCCACAGAAAAGAATATCTGGGCCCTCTTAAAGAAATTGCCTCTTGAGAAACGTATCAAGATGATGTCTATTGTCGAAGAAGAGGATTTTTAACCATAGGACACCTTGCCATTGAAGGTGATCCTGATCAACCAAGTGTAACAATATCCAATATACATGTAAACTCCCTATCGAATACAAAGATCTTATTACCCATCACACTCGAGTTGGAATACCAAACAGAATCCTCAAAAGCCCTTATCGACAGTGGCGCTGAAGGACTTTTCATCAATTCTAAAATCGCGAATAGATGGAAACAAGTCCCCTTAAAGAAACAGATACGTGTCCATAATGTGGATGGAACTCTTAACAAGAATGGCAATATCATGCATAAATGTCTTGTCACCATGGTAATCCAGGGCAAATGAACATGTGACTGGTACAAAGTCACTGAACTAGGTGACCAAGACTTTATTATGGGACTTCCATGGCTAGAGAAGTATAACCCATTAGTCAACTGGAAAACAAAGAAGGTTGTCTTCGCAGATGATCAAATTACAAAAACTTTGTCAGTTTTGCGAGAATCACTGTCGGGTCTAGCACAGGATTCACCGGCAGAGAGCGATGCAGATCTGGTAATCAGCTATGTGACGTCACACACAGAGGCTGACAATGCCAATTGACTTCTCAGTAAATCGGGGTGGGACGACCCTGATTTGTATGTGACCCAGGATCTTTTCAGATTTTCTCCTGCACAGCAGTTCACACATAAATACAGCTCTAAGTCTGGCTATACTGAGAAACAGAACTGAAGTGCAAGTTCTGACACAACAAACAAATACACCAGTGACACTGTCGTACCTCCGGAGTACACTGATTGGAAAGCAGTGTTTGAAAAGAAGGCTTCTGAACAGTACCCAGAACCTAGACCTTGGGACCACGCCATTGAAATGAAAGAAGGATTTATCCTGAAAAGAGGGAAAATCTATAATCTATCTCCATTGGAACAAAACTTGTTAGACGTTTGGATCAAAGAACAACTCGACAAAGGATACATTAGACAATCAAAATCACTGCAAGCTTCCCCTTTCTTCTTTGTACCAAAGAAGGACACTAATCAATTACGACCCTGCCAAGATTATCATTATCTTAACGAATGGACCAAACCCAATGCATACCCTTTACCCTTAGTTTCAGACTTACTTAACAAGGTTAAAGGAGCAAAATGGTTCACAAAACTGGATCTACAATGGGGTTATAACAATGTCTGAATAAAGAAAGGCAACGAATGGAAAGCAGCATTTGTCACAAATCGTGGACTTTTCGAGCCCACAGTAATGTTCTTTGGACTCTGCAACTCTCCTGCCACATTTCAGGCTATGATGGACAACTACTTCCAGGATTTGATTTTCGAAGGATGGCTCATCATCTATATGGATGATATCCTTATCTGCGCAAATACAAAAGAACAGCTTGAGCAACGAACAAAACTAGTCCTCAAAGTACTAAAGGAAAAAGATCTATTCCTAAAACTTGAGAAATGCATCTTCACTACCCAGCGAGTGGAGTTTCTCAGTATGATTCTCCAACCAGACAAAATCAGCATGGACCCGATCAAATTAGCTGGAATACGAGACTGGCCCTCTCCCACTACAGTCAAACAGGTCTGATCATTCCTAGGATTTGGAAACTTTTACAGAAAATTCAGTACTTTACAGTCCCCCCCCCCACCTATAAGAATCCTATAGGAATGCCCTTATTCTTATGGGAATCTGATAGGCTTCTGATAAAAATCCAAAAAAAGACCAAAAACAATTGTGGCACTAAATATATGTATTTGTTTATGTTTGTTTATGTATAAAGGCAATATGGGTATCATTTGAAAGCATTTTTTGAGGAGATTTAAATTAGCTATTGTGGCTGAGAATTTAAGATGGTCCAAGATAGGAAAGTATTATCAAATTTATAGTCATGACAACTTATCTGACAAGGCTACTGATGATATTTGAACTTGTCCGGATATTATCATACATGTGTCAGATTAAATTGCAACAAACAATCAGTAGTACTACTTTCACTATCAGATT
>QFEO01002655.1:0-14593 GCA_003316615.1 Amanita pseudoporphyria
CCGACCACTGGCCGCGGCCTGAAAGTGAATGGCGAGAGAAAAAATTCGCCCTTGCAGCACGGTCCGTGAAGGATACGGTAATCCCCAGCTTTGACGAAATTGCCAGATGGGCTCCGGATGGTACTAAATCTACCATCCAATGGGCCGACGCAGACGCTGTTGGGTATGTACGTCCAGCCCATCGATGGGACAATTTAGGGGTCGAAGAGATAGGAGAGAATATAGACTGGAGCAGGATGCAATGGGAGATCGAGAAACTTTGAAGTTATGTTGTATGGACTCTTGTATGTATTATGTATTCTTGTGAATGTGAGAGCACGGACGGCTGGCTAGCGACCAGCTCCCAAAGAGGCGATGATTGCGTAAAACTCGCAAATCGTGGGTCTAGCTAGGACAAGAAAGACGTTGGTGAGCCCTCGAGTTTTATGCATGTATTCAAGCCCTATGCAGGAGTTCGGTGTGCCTAGCTGTGATCACATCACGCGCATCGCGGCTGACAATTTGCGAGTACTACGGACAAGTACTTTTTAAGCTCACTGATTTGCTTCCGCTAAACGTGAGCTCGGGTAATCAATAACAACTAGCCGGAAAGTACAGATGGACCGAGAGTTCGGAGGTGTACGGATCGAGTTGCGTGCGCCACTTGGCCGGTTGGGCCATGTTTAAGAGCAATTAATCATATACGCATCACTGACCTATCGGCCGTGCAAAACAAAGGCCCAAGCGCTCAAGGAAGGCGTATACTTGGTTGCCGTTGTTGGATCGGGCATTACAATCATTGTTATTTGATTTATTATCTTTTTTTTTTCGTATAACGTGATAATCTGATAAAAATGAAATGGCCAAATACTCAACTAAACCTCATAAGAAATAGTGCATTAAAATCGGAAAACCTACTACTTTCTAGATTACTCTGAGGATGAAAATATTTTACTTCAGAGATGTCATGTCTCCAACCCGAAATCTATAGTAAGTAGAAGCAATTTCGTAGTCGGGCACAATGCGTTAGATATGCCCTTGGTTTCCTCCGGTAGCATTTACCCCTCAAGATGCCTCGTGCTTCCTATATGACACAGTTGTCAAGCTTCAAGCTTCAAGTCTTCCACGATGCAAAAGCTGGCTATTTTTCGCCACTACCAATACTCTCCCCACTTTCATTCGGTCTCTTTCCCTTAACTCCTTCATGCCTATTCCTTTGCGCACGACTGGTTCTATGTTCCGATTTTCAGGAATAGAAGTTGACGTCTTGATTGTAACGACCGTGGCTCATTCAATGTACTGCTCTTGACGAAGTCGGCGGGGTGGACGCTCCGCTCGGTACGTAAATGGCATGTTATATCGGGCTGGCTGCTTTCTTTCGAGCGTGGGAGTAGGGGTGACCGACTCGGAAGGTCGGAGAGTGGAGTCTGCGGATCGGTATCTTTATCGGCACTCGTCGCTGCCTACTATGAGAACGTTGCAGCCAGTTGTCCCTTATCAGATGTAGCGCCGTCTTATTGCTTTAGCCACTCAATTCAGAACTTGGATATCCACAGCTTCCAAGACTGGGACTTCATCCGAACAGCGTTTAAATTATGTAACTCACCAATATACATGATTAGGTCTTATTAATCAAATGGGCTAACCGACCTCAGTTTGAAGTTGAGTCGGCGAACGAACGCAGAGACATCATGATATCCCTAGGCCTTGGGCCTTGGATTTAACGTTTCCGCTCAAAGTCCTATTTATCATTCTCGCTTCGTCCGCCACCTCCCCTGTCGCTCATTTCTCACCTTTTCACCTTTGCAACTGTGGACAGTTGCGGTGAAAATGTGGGCCACTCTCCAGCTAGGCGCTCCCCTTGACAATACGTTCGTGTCCATCAATGCATATCCTGTTTTGACAGCATTCCTGATATGATCAGTATGGGTGCCATGCTCATTAGTGTGCCTATTAGTGCAGTACTTTGTGGTGCGGCCCTGGCGCAAGCCTACAACTATTACACCCGTAAGCTGGGGAAACGTTTGCTGTCTTGCCTGAACTCACATTTATGCTAGTATACCCGGGCGATGTGAAACATTTGAAGATAATGGTTGGCATCGTGGTGTTTATAGACGTGATGCACTTGGCACTGACAGCTCATGCAAGTAAGATATTCCAAGCCTGATTAAAAGCGAAACTAACCAAAGAATAAGTGTATGACTACCTGATAACAAATTACTAGTGGGTCTTCATGTTCCCGGACGTGAGAGATAGCTGAAATTGGAGTAGCGACCACATGGCTCTACAACGTCTGACTTGGTGTGTGAATTTTTTGATGCATACATTTATCCTCATTTGTTTAGGTCTTTATCGGTAAGCTTAAATCCACGTCGGCGTTTACAAAGACCTTACTGTAATGACACAGGCTGAGTCTGTGTTTGTAGTACGTAGCACTCTATTTACTGGCGTGTTCCATTACAAGATAGGCTTTAGGGATTAAACGCTAGTTTGGTACAAATGTGAGTGCAAACAGCTTTCGTTCGTTGTGACGGTAGTTGACATCTGGTAGCTATTATGCTATAAGAGTGTGGCGGCGTGAGTGGTATTCCACATCTCGTATGTACTCCCTGGTTGCGAATCATTATCAGTCTGCAACTGCCTTCCGCTTCTCACTTTCATTTTGGGGTTAATCCTGGCCCAGAGTAGTATGTCATTCTTCCATTTCCCGTGTGGTCATTGCTAATGTTAATTGTTTCAGTCGTTGGTATAGGTACGAGCGTCCTACTTATCGGTGTTGCGAACTGCATATAACCCCTCAAATCAGCGGCCGTGATACTTTCGTATGCGAATGTTCCACCTCTCTGGTGCATGCGTAACTAAACCGAGCATATTATAGACGGGAGAACGTAACATTTACAGACTTCCTTGCAGTCACTGTAAGACGCACAAATCGTTCTCCGTTGCCTTTCTAAGTGAGCCCGTTAACAGCCATTCGCGATCTCGATCAATTCATTATCAGCGATCACTGATGTCCTGATCACCGTTTGTGTCATCGTGTTGCTGCTTCGGTCACGGACTGGACTTGCGAGGTACGTTTTAGCTCAGTCGATGAGTGAGATTGCTTATTGCGACCTAGGTCAGATAGCTTGATTAACAATATGGCAAGTCCCTCTTGGCGCACGTCCTCCCGGCAGGATAGCACTGAAGCTTTTGCTAGATCTTGTTTACTGTCAATACAGGCCTGTAAGCTGACTTTGAGTTTCTTGAATGTGTTCAGCCTGACGATGCTCTTCTCAGCTTGACCAGGTTCGATTCACTCTTGATTGCAATAACTTCTAGATCTCACTTCCTTAGTTTATGTGCCGTTGGCTCCTTGGTCGCGGTGGGTATCACACATCATCACCACCTCTTATTCTAATGTATCACAGGTGGTCGTTTCGGAGAAATCCCTGATTTACGGTACATTCTACCTCTGTATCGGAGGGCGTGAGTTTCTGGTGTAATACCTGTTCTTACCCTGCTTATCCACTCGTAGTATATACCAACTCATTCCTCGCAGCACTCAATACGAGACGAACGCTAGTCCGAAGTATACATCAGCCTGCCTCTGCACAACTGACCTCAGTGGAGTGCGGCGATGTTACAACGCCATGATCAACATGCGTCGATAGTGCTACTCCGTCGACCTGCGTGTCTCCAGTAACATCCGACCCTCCTTAATTCATCTCATATACATAGCTTATCTGTCATATATATGATGCACACCACGATCAAATCAATTGTACTCGGAAATGGAAGGTTAGAGGCCAGTGCGAAGACCCCAGAAGCATTTTGGAAGTCTTGCACACGGCGTCCCTGGAAATGATGTTCTTGAAGATCTTGTGTCGAATTTTTATCCCGAATATCCTTCTGCACGATTTAACTTGGCAACGAAGGACTAGCTTTGTGAGGTCTAATCAGCGTTATCGAGGGAAAACTTTTATTCCTGAATGATTGTAGATGGACCACGGGGAGCCCCGGGACTGTGTCCGTTACGCTGATTGCATGTTTCAGGGGAAAATTACCACCTCCTACAGGAACAAGCATTCTACGGAATTGTCACCACCCCGAATATCAGCTATACGGTACAGGGTACTCGGCTAATAACAACGACCGTCTGATCTCGGGTATTGGCAGCTATGGAGAGAACTAGATACAGGCTGACGGAAATGCCGCTGGGCTTGCATTTTTTCTTATGACCTGCTGTGAGGATCAGACCTTAAACCAGCATTCCGCAAACGTATATCTATGCTTTCATTTGTCCTTCTGGATAAGGAAAGTCCGCTGTGGGCGTCCGAACTGCCAGAGCTCAGGACGAACTCGTTTCAAGTCAATGCAACGACATGCGACACACATGCGGCGTCCCTTTGTACATTATCTTGGTCACTTATCGCCAGTACAACTCCAAACCCCTGGAAAGTGTCACCGGTGCTTTCTTGTAGAAATTCAATGTTACCTGGTAAGTCGATAAATATGCGGAAAATGTGACAGCGGGGGTAGGGGGACGAGACTTCAAGTCCATCGTGGTGTCGCTCGTGGATGTGAATGATGTCCCCTGATATCACGCGTTCTCATGTGGCCCACGTTTGTCATGGAGAATGGAAGTTCCTAGTATTGCGCTCCGCAGAAGGGTCTGGATTAGGTGATCTTATCCGGTACGAATACCCGACCTTCACTCGCCATCCAGCTAAATCAACGTCACGTTATGCGTGAAGGGAGATAGATGGACGAGAAACCGTGTTGGTTGTCATAGAGATGAACACGAGGGAGAAAAATGAAGTCAATTTTTTGCAACCAACAAACACCAGTAATAAAGGTGATGTTGATGTGCACACCGACAATAGCGTATTTCCCTTTGACGGACGCTGACCACACCTACCACCAACGTGGATATACATAGTCAAGTTACCTAACCCACGCTTGATCCCCGGGTGACCACCTGCAACCTGATCTTACCCAAATACGTCGTCCATGCTATCCTAGGTGGCACAATACGATAAAAAAACTTCAATGCCAACTCATTGCTGAGGATCGTGCTAGTACCGAGATCTTTGTTGAGCTTCATTTACAGTATGGATATACCGATCCCACAGCTGTCAGCGTGACAGGACCGCATAAAGGTTCGATTTCATTAGCAGGCGTCATGATTGGAGTGTCGCATAACAGAAGTTGGATACATGTCGAGACGAATTCTATCTACACGGATGAGCGATGCACAACCGTATCAAATCCTTTGCCATATCAACAAATGATGCCTCTCTTTGGACCTATCCGGCGGTAACTTCTCCGGCACCTTGTCCAACACCTTCTTGAAATGACCTGCTAACGGCTCGTCGTAATGGTTGGGACGAACATACCAAGGTGGCCCAATGTCCCTCTTGGGATCAATTGGGAAGACAACGGCAATGAGGTATCCGCCCGGTTTGATTAGGGCAGCCATCTGCTGTCCCCATTCTGGACGTCGCGAGGGAGGGATTGCGACAAAGAAACTATGTCAAAAAATCCCTAAGTTACGAAGCCATGCGGAAGGAGGCATGAAAGCGTACGTGTAGTCATGGATCAAGTCATATTTGTCTGCGTCCGATTGAGGCTTTATACCAAAGAAATCCTCCATCTTGAATGATATCAGGTCTTTAGGAGCATTAGGGTTTGAGTTCATGAAGCTAGTTCGAGAATCGTTAGTAATAAATTCTTCTGTTTTAAGGTTGAACCTGCCCGTTAGCCCGCTCGAGTGCAGTTGGTGATATGTCTAAGCCGGTTGTGTGGATTCCGAGAGTAGAAGCAAGATAAACCACATCATGGCCCTTAGGCAGCAATAATTTGAAAAAGTAAAGCAAAGGACGAAATGTTAACGTACTTCTCCGCATCCTGGAACTAGCGCCCTCTTATCGCTTCCCCTCGGGAACTCAATCCCAGGTTCTTCGATGGCTTCACGCAGTGTGGGATGATATGCACCACTGTTCCAGGGCGTTACGCCAAGTTTCCTGTACAATGAATCGTCAGTCAGGGAAAATAATGAAACCAATGCATATACCAAGTGGTTTCCCATGTCGTCAGGTCATCATCGCGTATTATACTAGCCAGGGTCTTTGATACCTCGGTAAGTCCCAGATCTGCCATTGAAGGGGGCTGATAAGAGCGTAAGGTATGGTGATAAGAGGCGATCCGGATAATCTGCCGCGCAGATGCACTTGGAATTCTTTGCTGCAGGTAGAACAAGGACAAGGAACCGCGGGCAGCTAGCATGACTAATGAATTAATGATATATGATATATGATAATCGATAACCACATGACCCTCATTGGGCATTTCCATGATGCGGATCGCAGGCGACCAAGGCTGATAGGTGGTGATTCATTGAGTGGATGCAGGACCGTAACTAGTAAGTGGTGAAGACGAAGCTGTTAGTCCAGTACTCGTGATCCAGGCCTATTCAGAATCCTTACCTTCGGTATCCGCATTTTGGGTTTCGATTAGAACCAGCTCGGGATCTTCCGGTATTGCTGTGCAACTTACGCACCCTTGATATAACTCCTGCTCCTGCCAAGACTCTAACCTCTCAGTGACGAGTGTAAGTATCCTGCGAGACAGCCTGAGGTTGTGACTTACTGTTTGTGCATCACAGGTATGAGCAGATGTGACCTGGTTCAAAATAAGTTAACAATCATTAGAGTTTGTTTATGGCCCTATTACTAAGTTAGCACGAAAATTTAAGTTGGAGTTCAGCCTGTTTCTGTTTGATGATTTCCTCACATGTAGCTCTCTGCACTGATGATACTTATTGTCCCCTGTGAATACATATTAAGTGTGACATTTGTGTGATGTATGTCACAACACTTCTTGTTTCTTACCATCATCTCTGCCAACAACTGTGCTGTGCTGCTATGACTACACCATCTGGTTTCTTCCATAGTAGCCACAATTTTATGATATCTGGGAGTACATTTACAGAGATCCACAATGTCAGTGAAGTGCCAGCTGTTTCTAGAACTACATAGCTGACAATTATACCACAGGTCTTCAATAATCCCTCCAATACTGGGGATCAGATACCACCCCTCCCTCCTTTGAAGCACTCCAGTTCATTGTTCACAGGTCGTGATGTGTACCTTCAGAGACTTAAGGACCATTTTCATCCTGGAAGAGTTTTGTCAAGCAGGAAAGTCTTCCTGTTGTTTGGGATGGGTGGCATTGGAAAGACTCAAATTTGCCTCAAATTCATTGAAGAGACAGAAGATTGGTATGTACTGTATATACAAGCCTTGCACAAAGTATCTGAAGACCACATTTATCTAGGTTCTCTGATACTTTATGGATTGACTCTTCTTCAGAGGAAACTATTATTCTCAGCCTAAAGCAAATTGCAAAGGCAAAGGCTTTTGAACCACTTTCAGCTGAAACTGTTCTTCATTGGATCTCTGGCTTGAGATCTAATTGGCTCATTATTTTTGACAATGCTGATGGGAGTCATGATATTGTGGAGAAATTTATTCCATCTGGAAAAAGGGGGAATATTTTGATTACAAGCAGAAATCCAAAGATGGGAAGATTGACTTCATTTGAGAATTCTCTTGAAGTTGATCAAATGGCTGGAGATGAGGCTGTTTCTTTTCTTATGAAATGTGGGAATCTTACACCCATTTCTGAAGAGGCTGTTAAAAATATTGTGGCTGCATTAGGTTATATCCCTTTGGCTATTGATCAAGCTGGAGCATACATACAAGAATGTCAGTGTAGTCCAGAAGACTATTTAGAGTTGTATGCCAACCACCAGGATCAATTAATGTCAGATGCCAGCTTCAGAGGTGCATCCAGTTACAAGCATTCTGCATTTGGAACATGGGAGGTATCCATGAAAGAGATTGAGAATAGAGCAGCAAGTAGTGGAAGCAAAGAGGCAGCAGCAGCACAAAGTGCAATCCTACTTCATGGGATTTTTGGCTTCTTGCATCATGAGAACATCCCTGAGGAGATATTCAAGAATGCTGCTAAATGCTATGCAAATAGGGACATAGCTACAGAGGAACAGGAAGGATTACCTATGATTGCCACTGTTCTTGATTCAAGAACATTCCACTTGAATGAACAGGGGAAATGGGATAGGCTTCAATTCCTTTCAGGAATACAAGTATTACTCTCATTTTCCTTGATCAAGAAGAGTCACCAGATGTATTCAGTCCACCCTTTGGTACACTATTGGAATAGAAACAGGCTAGCAGATGAAGCCAAAGTTACCTATTGTACCAAAACAAGGGCACTATTGGCATATTCACTTGGCTTAAATTATGAGCTCTATCATCATACATTTCTAGCAAGTCTTACCCAACATATAGAAGTATGTCATTCACACATGACACAAATGAACTTGAATGGAATTTATTATGATGATGAATCTAAAGGACTTACTGTTCTTTTCATTAGAGTTGGACAATGGGATCAGGCAGAGAAGGTACTGCAGCAAATGGTGAAGGAAAGAAAAAATAGGCTTGGGAAAGACCATATCAATACTCTGACAGCATTGCATAATTTGGGGTGGACATATTTACATCAAGGAAGGTGGAATAATGCTGAGAAACTGTTTTTGGATGTGCTTGAGCATTTGAAAGAAAAGTTTGGGTTGAACTTTTCAAGTACACACACAACCATGCAAAATTTGGCATTGACATATCAAGATCAAGGAAGGTGGTATGAAGCAGAGAAGCTGCTATTGGAAGTACTTGAGCATCAGAAAGAGGAATTTGGTTCATATTATCTGAATACTCTTACAACCATACATAGTTTGGCATTGGTATATCAATATCAAGAAAGGTGGGATAAAGCAGAAAAGCTGCAGATGGAAGTAATCAAACACCTGAAAGAGAAACCAGGGTCAATGTATCCTAATACTCTAATAATCATGTGTAATTTGGCAGTAACATATCAAAATCAAGGAAGGTGGGATGAAGCAGAGAACTGGTTATTGGAAATTCTTGGGCACCAAAAAGAGAAACTTGGGTCAAGCCATCCAAATACACTCATAACCTTGCATAATTTGGCAATAGTGTACCAGAAACAAGGAAGATGGGATGAAGCAGAGAAATTAATAGTAGAAGTCCTTGGGTATCAACAAGAGAAGCTTAGGTCAAATCATCCCAGCATTCTCATTACCATAAAGAGTTTGGCATTGACATATAAAGGCCAAGGAAAATGGAATGAAGCAGAGAAGCTGCTCCTAGATGTACTTGAGCATAGTAAAGAGGGAATTGGGTCAAACCATCCAGACACCCTCACAATAATGCACATTTTAGCATTAACCTATCAGAATCAAGGAAGGTGGGGTGAAGCAGAAAAGTTGTTATTGGAAGTCCTTGAACATCAAAAAGAGAAATTTAGGCTAAACCATCCAGGTACCTTAACAACTATGCATAATTTGGCAGTGATGTATCAGGATCAAGGAAGGTGGAATGAAGCAGAAAACTTGTTATCAGAAGTACTTGAGCATGAGAAAGACCAACTTGGAGTAAACCACCCAAAGGCCCTTACAACCATGCACAGTTTGGCATTGACATATAATGATCAAGGAAAATGGAATGATGCAGAGAAACTTATGTTAGAGGTACTAAGGACTGGAAGGGGGAATACTGGGTCAAACTACCCAAATGCTCTCACAGCAATGCACAATCTGGCATGGATATATCAGAACCAAGGAAGGTGGAATGAAGCAGAGAAGCTACAATTGGAAGTGCTTGAGTGTGAGAAAGAGAAATATGGGTTAAACCATCCTGACACACTTGCAGCCATGCATAACTTGGCAAGGACATATCAGAGTCAAGGAAAGTGGAATGAGGCAGAGAATTGGTTGTTGGAAGTACTTGAGAACCAAAAAGACAATTTTGGATCGCACCATCCAAGTACTTTAATAACCATGCACAGTCTGGCATTAACATACAGGGATCAGGGAAGGCAGGATGATGCAGAGAAACTACAATTGGAAGTACTTGAGCAGCAAAAAGAGAAACTTGGGTCAAACCATTCAACAACCCTTGCAACTATGGGTAGTTTGGCATTGACATATCAGCACCAAAGAAGGTGGAATGAAGCAGAAAGGCTGCAATTGGAAGTTCTTAAGCATCAGAAAGAGAAACTTGGTTCAAACCACCCAAGCTCCCTTAGAACCATGCATAGTTTGGCATTGACATATAAAAATCAAGGAAGGTGGAGTGAAGCAGAGAAACTGCTGCTAGAAGTACTTGAGCATCAAAGAGAGAAATTTGGGTCAAACCATTCACAGACTCTTGTGACAATGTATAGTTTGGCATTGACATATCAAGATCAAGGGAGGCAGAATGATGCAGAAAAATTACAATTGGAAATACTCAAGCAGCTAAAAGAGAAACTTGGGCCAAACTATCCAGAGACCCTCTCAGCAATACATCTAATATATGGGTATCAGAGAAGGCAAGTGGCAAATGACCAAGGGTTTGTTCACTCTGTTGTGGAATGAGCTGATTGGACAATAAGCATGGAAATGCATAGATTCCCCAAGAACAACAGTAGCTATTCTTAGGTAGTTTCAAATAGTACCAAACAATAGCTACTGTAGTATAAATAGGTAGAAACCAATGAGCAGATCTCATCAGTTTGTAACCAATCTATTGCTTGGACATCCATCCTCCCTACTTGAGCATCTAGTCCCTGTAGGTGACCTTCAACACACATCACTGGCAGTGAATTTTAACACACTCCTCCCTGAAAAAGATATTTTATTTATTTATCATCAAAATAGCCCTCAAGAGAAGTAATTGTTAAATATCCTGGGTTGATTATATCAAAGCTTGTTGAGCTGAAGTCAAACTATAGCAAGCCCAGTGTATAATGAGTCTTTTCATACAAGTTACTACAAGTACAAAAGGGACCTTATATACATGATAACAGTAATTCTAGAACATTCCATGTGTAATAATAGATGTTACATGAGTAATCACAACAGAAATGATAAGTAATTGACCTGGGGTAATGAGTCATCATCAATAAGTCAGACTTGCCGCAATCACCAATTCCAACAGTAATTGGGAAAATTAGAAAAGGATTCAAGAGGTTTTTTGATTAGTTGATGATATTGTACTTTAATGTAGCTAGCAGAACAATTTCATGCAAAAGACACTGAGTATACTTAACTGCCAATTTAATGGAACATATGCATTTAAACATGCATTTATATTTCAAGAATTGTTACTCCAATCATACATAGTCAGAAAAGGACTTTTAATCCTTATCAAATCTTCTGCCACACCAGTAAATGCTGCTTGGCATTTGGTAAGTTTACTGGTGCCCTCGATGGTACCTTATCCAGCACTTTCTTGAATGGTCCAGCAAGGACTTCATCATAGTGATGAGGACGATGGTAATAAGGCGGTCCTGTATCTTTTTCTGGCTCCATTGGGAAGAGGACGGTGATTAGATATCCGCCAGGTTTGATTATAGCAGCCATCTGTTGGGCCCATTGAGGACGCTGAGAGGGGGGGATGGCGCAAAAGAACCTAGTCAGCAAGATTTATTGTTATTGTTATTATCCCTTAGTAGTAAAGAATGACATACGTGATATCGTAAACCAGGTCAAACTTGTCCGCATCCGTCTCATATTTCAGCGTAAAAAAGTCGTCGAGTTTGAAGACGACCCTGTCCACAGGGATATTGCCAGAGTTCAATTTGAGCTCACTAATTAATCAAGTGCGTTGTTTCTGTTGTTGTTGTGCATGCGAAGAATAGATGGATGTACTTGCCTCGTTGCCCGCTCGACGGCTGTCGCCGATATGTCTAAACCGGTGGCGTGCAGCCCAAGTGCGGTAGCGAGGTAGACAACGTCATGCCCCTGCCATCAGTTACCATGAATTAGCTTTTGTACGTGTTGTGCTGTAGCTTACCGATCCGCAGCCGGGCACCAACGCGCGCTTATCCGCGCCTTTTGGAAAGTCGATCCCAGATTCTTCGACTGCTTCGCATAAAGCGGGGTGGGGAAGTCCTCCGAGCCGATCCCACGGCGTGATGCCTAGCTTCCTGTACAATTTGTGGCCTGTCAGTTATATGAATGATAACGCGGTAATAGAAAAAAGACGAGTATCGGAGGGAGCAGTAGTACTAACCAGGCCAGGTCCCATGTCGATGGATCATCAGGACGTATGACTTGGGTCATCTTGCCACGCCTGGCATCATCGTTAGCGGCCCCTGCGTACGTGCCGCTTGTCGTGTTGTTGTCAGACATGCCTATGGCAGGATCATTCCGCCCATCTTTTATATAGCCAAAAAGCCTTAGTCAGGGTAGAGCTGACACATTATCGATTATCTATCACATGGTTGATTCACTCGGGGTAGAATATTCATCCTGATGAGCCATACCATACGTCATCCCAAACTCTACTACTCCCTCGTCTCCGCCGGCGTCATCATCCCGTTAATCCCAATCTTCCACTTCCTTTCCTCGTGTCCACTCACCAGCACCTCCTTCAGCGCCAACCCCGCCTTGAGCACCTCTTCACTCATCATCGCATGTTCCGGATGAGGCGGCTTAAACGACCTCTTTTGAATCTCCATTTGCTCTGCCAGCGAGTCCAGACTCGAAGCGGCTGCTATGAAGCCGAGGAAGGGAGGCGATGGGTTTAGAGGACGTGAGCAGAATTCGGGGTGTGCTTGGAATCCGACAAAGTAAGGATGGTCTGTGTGTGTTCCAATCGTGATGTGGTATATACAATTTTTTTTGAAAAGACAGAAGGCACGCACCTTTAAGTTCCAAAACCTGCATCCTCTCTCCTTTTTCATCCTTCCCGACAAACGAGAGTCCACTCTGCTGCAACTTTTCCACGTATGCAGGGTTCACTTCGTACCGGTGTCGGTGCCTCTCCCATATCTCCCTAGCGCCCCCATACAGCGCCCGAGCTTTCGACCACGTTTCTGTCCCCTCATTAAACACCGTAGGCCGCAACCCGAGACGCATCGTCCCGCCCATATGCGTCCGTGATATTTCCGGCATAAAGACGATAATAGGGTACCGTGCGTCGGGATCAAATTCACCCGAAGTGGCATCTGCATGCGTTCAATACTTTAGCTAGATACGAACCAGGCTAGGGACGCACCTGGTAAATCAAGTACATTTCTCGCCCGTTCTATTACTGCCAGCTGAAACCCGAAGCAGATGCCGAAGAATGGCACTTTTTGTTCACGAGCGTACTTGATGGCGAGTATCATACCTTCCGAGCCGCGTTGTCCGAATCCACCTGGGACGAGGATTCCATTAGCGCCGACGACAGCACGCCAGGCGTCGTGGTACCGTGCCGGGCAGGTTTCTTGCGTTTCAGGTTCGAGATCGGACGATTCGACCCACTGGTGGTCGAGTTTATTAGAGGATGGAGGGAAAGGAATGGGAGAAACGCACGTTGATAGACAGCTTCCTGAGTACTCTAAACGCAGAATGCTCGAGTGCTTTTATAACTGACATGTACGAATCTTTCAAATCCGTGTACTTGCCCACCAATGCAATCGTCACGGAATCAAAGAGCCGTTCTTGTCTGCCCGCCATTAGTGCTAGACCTACCGGCATGGCCCACCAACTCACGCAGTTGTCATCTCCTTCCATCGCTTGCTTAACGACCTCCCCATGTCCTTCATCTCCTGCGAGATCTGGACTTTGTCTAGCTCGAGCCGTTTAGCAAGGAACTCCACGATGCCCTGGCTTTGGAGTAATAGAGGAACGTGATACACTGACGTGACGTCGTGGATACCAAACACCTGTTCCTGCGCAACATGACAGAACATGGATATCTTGTCCTTGGTGGCAGGGTTGAGCGGTTGTGGAACGAGTAGCCTACAGGCGATCTGTCCAGTAGCACGTCAAACCTCTGATACCAGCAGAAGAGAAAGTGGTACAACAACAACAAGAACGACAATGGTGTACACGCACCAAATCCGGCAAAAGTCCCAACCCGCGCAACGAATGCACCGTCGTCTGCGTCGGCTTTGTCTTTTGCTCACCATGCATATCGGGGACGAGGGATACATGGATCAACGCGAAATTTGCATGGCCGACCCGGAACTGGAACTGCCGCATCGCCTCCACAAATGGCGCGGACTCGATGTCGCCGACGGTCCCGCCCAGCTCGACGATGCACACATCCGGCTGCTCGTCCATCTCGTCGACGGGGATTTTGGACACGCGTTCGATCCAGTCTTGGATGGCGTTGGTGACGTGTGGCACGATTTGGACAGTTTTGCCGAGGTATTCGCCTTTGCGCTGTATCGGCAGTGGGTTAGGTATATCTAAGAAGTTAATCTCATGGTGAACAAACGTACCTCCTTTTCAATCACCTCTCTGTAAATTTTGCCAGTGGTAATATTATTGTCCCTCGATAGCGTTACGTTCAAATACCGCTCATAGTTTCCAAGATCGAGGTCCACCTCTCCTCCATCGTTGAGCACGTAGACCTCCCCTGCGTCACGTCGACATCCGCCCGCTTTTGGCGCATGCACAGATTTACTCACCATGCTCCGTAGGCCTCATCGTACCCGCATCGATGTTCATATACGGGTCGATCTTGATCGCGGTCACCTTGAGCCCCGTCGT
>QFEO01002658.1:0-11589 GCA_003316615.1 Amanita pseudoporphyria
TTGAAAGTACTTATTCTACTTATTTAAGTTCATAAGACCTGATAAGTCCAAGGAGAATTTTCCTGATGCATTCATCCAGAGTAACTTCTGGTTCTGGTGATCCTGCTCATTGGATGGACCTGTTGCCATTAAGAGCATGCATCAGCTGGTTTCATTCCTCATTTGACAGTACCTTTCCATAGTGATGGAGGCAGTCCTCGCCTCCCAACTCCCATAACATACATTGATTGGACACATTGTCCAACAACGCCTTCCAGACTTCCAATCCAGGTCCAAACAGTCTGAGCATCTGCTCCAGGACCTGTAGCTCTGCGGACTTGTGAATGATCCCCCTCCTTTCCATTCTTCTGATTACCTGGGGCACATAACATGCCCTGCACGTGATGTGCCCACCCCAGACCTGTCGTTTGCACATTTCTGCACAATGGTCACATGTGAGGTGTTCCACCTCGACTAATTCTTCATCATCCTTGTCGAACTCCTGGGTGAAGAGGATGGTGGTTGTGAGAGCCTTGTTGCCCTCCATGTCAGTTTTGCAGTGTCCGACTTCACAGCACTCAACGAATTGTTCTTCTGTGATTCATTCTTCACCCGTGTACTTGATACAGATGGCGGGTTGTTGTGTGGTCACCAGGACCCAGGTAATAACTGTTGAGGCCATCTCAGCCTTGTTGGCAGCTCGGCGCTTGGCGATCCACTGATCCCAGGCCTCATCAATTTCTTGAGCTCTGCGAGCTCTGCAAGGTGCTTCTCAAGGCAACATTTCGCCTTTAATTCTTTCTGGTACTTGTACCAGGCTTTTATGTGGGCGCTCTGCTGGATGGCATGAGCGCAGGAAGAGGTGGTCAGCCTCTCCGATTCCTCATTGTATGCCCTAACATTGGGTGCAATTTCAGATGTGAACAGGGCTATGGCCTGTCCAAGCATCATAGAGACATGTGGCAACAGGTATTGGAACCTGAACCATGTCGACTCAACCAGAGGAGTCAACCAAGACATCATTGTGGTGATTGTTGTAAGTGTTGGTGACTCAACGTGTATATGTACATGCATGGGTATAATGCTGTGTACTTTACTGCAGGAGACTCCCAAATTGGGTTAGCTCAACTGCACAGGTTTGTGAGGGAATTAAGCTAATGGATCCTCTTCTTTGGCAAGATGCTTCCTAGTTAGGAAGGATGTTAACTCTTCACTCGCCAGGTGACACATGTATCCCATGTGTTACAACAAGTACGCGTTCCATCCCTATGTTTCATCCCTTATGCCACCCCCTGTTTCATCTCCGGACACACATTTTACCTTCCTGTTCATACCTCCTTGTAACTCCTGTTTCATGTCCGTTTCAACTCCTGTTTCATGTCCATTTCAACTCCTGTTTCTAGCATGTTATGTATCTTTGTGTACGTGCTCGCGTTGTTTACTACCAAACATCCCTAGCACCTATATAAACCCCTAAGTAGTACTTGTAGTTCCTCAGCTTCGCAATAAAGATCTACATCACTGCCACACATCAGAACCTAAGTCTCCAACTACCTTCTGATCCTCGGCCCTGATTATCTCGCCCTCCTTGCTGAACCTTCATCCCAAGACCGCCCACCGCCCTCTTGTCGACGTCCTTCACCAAGGACCACCCTCGCCTTCCCTACCACCTTGTGCTCAGGCTCGACGTCTTAACAGATTGTGAAGCTCTAAAACACAGTGCACTCCTGGTAGACAAACTGTCTGACAAAACACGAACATTGCTACAGCTCTTGGAAGCCACTCACCCTTCCAACAACACACTTAACGAACAAACCCTTGACCCGTTCATCCAAAAGTTAAAACGTCTTGCAGATCAAGCAGACTCCAGTCCATCTTCAGCAGAAGGACAGAGACACAGACTAGCAACTCTTCTAGACCCCCCTCATATCACCAATCCGAACCGATTAGGACAAGCGATCCAGCACGAAACCTTCGGACAGTATTACAGAGAGCAGGCAATCAGACATTACAAAGAGGACAACACCCAGCCTACACCATCAATTCACACAGTACCATTCCTAACTCCCACCGAGCCACAGGACGAATCATCAGGAAAACCCTTACCACAGAATGATCCACAACAGTCACAACTAGTGGCCTCACCCAAACACTTGAAATTGCAACTACAGAAGTTTGGATTGAGTATCAAAACCCTGACAGAACGTATTTGTGGTACAAATTCATCGAAAGCAAAACAACAGAAGTCTCAGTTTACGGACTCCTCCTAGGAATGGAGCCAGTCCAAGATAGATAAAACAAGACGACTTCAAGAAGCGGACCCATCTCTAGAACCAAGTCAGACCAACCACACACTCATAAACTATTTGCACCCCCCTACGGACACGAAAACAGAGACGTTTGGGAGAAGTATTGTCGAATATACAACTACAACCCAAACCAAGACATCCTTTGTTTCGAAACCGAATTCAACAAGTGGAACAGATTCGTATCTATCACAGAAGGAACAACACAAGAAGAAGAAGGACCCATAGACGAACCAGTAGAAGAAGGACCCATAGACGAACCAGTAGAAGAGGAGCCAATAGACGAACCAGCAACACAAGAAGAAGAAGAACCAATCCAATACTTCGATGCAGATGAAATGGCAGAAACCGAAACCTCAAAATTATTCAGACAAGCAGTTGCCTCACCAGAAGACTATGATGGCGATAGAACTAAATTCGCCTTTTGGTGGCCCAACATGCAGCTATATCTTATGGGATACGAACGAATCTCAGCAAAAGGAAAAATAGTCGCAATCCTAACCCGCCTTAACAAAGGACAAGCCAAGGAATGGGCAGAGACCAAGAAAAACGAAATATTAGCAGGAACATTAAACTCGTACGAAGTCTTCAAACAACAGTTGGAAGAACGTTTCACAGATCCCATCCGCATACAAGTAGCCCTCAATGAGATCCACTCCTTCACTCAAGGAAAACTCTTCGCACAAACATACCTAGACAAGTTTGAAATCCTATGAACTACTAGTCAGATCAAAGACGAAGAAGCACTATACCTACTTAAGAGAGGATTATCCCCACAAATCATGAGCCTTATCTACGGATCTGACCAGGAAGCCCCAGACACATACAAGACATTCATAACCAAAGTACGAAAGATCGCCAACAATTTGGACATCAACAGAGGATACCAAGGAAATATCCCGGGAAGAACCACCTTCCTAGGAGAAAGACGCACCGGATCAGGAACCACATATGGAGGAGCAGGAAGACCAATGGAAATCGACGCCATGGGACCATGATGCTACAACTGTGGACGATTTGGACATGTTGCAAAAGAATGCAAGAAACCAAAAAGAGAAAAAGGCGCATGCTTCAAGTGCGGAAAACAAGGACACATGGTCAAAGACTGTCCAGTCAGAAAGACAAAACCAAAATTCATCAGCAGGAAACCATTCCAGAAATCAGTACGAAAAGAAGACATAGCCGAAGAAACCCCTCAAGAAGAGGAGACACAGGAGGAAGTAGAATCGCATTTTGGCGAAGAGGACGAGTAGGTGTCATACCCGCCCTCTTCCCCAAGGACTCTCGAGTATTAAACGTGTGTAAATATGCCAACAATATAGCCACTTGTCCTGCACCAACTCGAGAGATCCATAAGACACACCAAAGTATTACGCAAGAACCACAACAAACACCACCTAAAGGATTATTCCTAAATGCAACCCTCACCTCAGGATATGGCCACACAATTAAATTCAGACCAGAAGTAGACAATGGATGCCAGGCCACATCAATTCACCCGTCAATTGTCAAAAGACACAACCTTATCACTAGAAAACTCTCAAAACCAATCGAAATGACAAACGCGGACGGTTCGCCCAACAAACAAAAGAAGGCCACCCACGTCGCACAAATACGAATGCGATTACCAGAATTCAATCACGAAGAAATCGTCAAAGCCCTTGTTCTCAAACTAGGACACAACCAGATGTTACTAGGAATCGACTGGCTAAAACACCATAACCCTAGCATAGATTGGAAAGAGCCCAGCATTACGTTCGACAAATGTCCCACCACCTGTCACCAGACTCTGTTATCAGTAAAACAATCTCAACAGGCAGAAATCGACGAAAATGGCTTATCAAAAGGCGTCAAACCAGACTACATAAAACCATTCCAACATTTGTTCGATAAAACCAACTTTGACAAACTACCAAAACAAAGAGAATGGGACCACGAAATCAACCTCCTACCAAATGTACCAACTAGTCTCCCAGCGAAGACATACCGAATGACCCAAACCGAAGAAAAAGCCCTAAACGAGTTCATAGACACAGAACTAAAAGCAGGAAAAATTAGACCGTCAAAATCACCATTTGCCAGTCCCTGTTTCTTCATAGGGAAGAAGGATGGCGGCCAATGCCTAGTCCAAGATTACAGAAAAGTAAATGATATAACAATCAAAGACAAAACGCCGCTACCACGCATCGACGAACTACTGGCCACCCTGCAAGAGGGGAAATACTATAACAAAATGGACATCATCTGGGGATACAACAATGTCAGGATAAAAGAAGGCCACGAATGGAAAGCAGCATTCCTAACACCCAGAGGCCTTTTTGAACCAATGGTCATGTATTTTGGGCTATGCAACTCCCCAGGAACGTTCATGCGCATGATGCAATCACTATTCAGAGATCTGATCGCCCAAAAGAAATGTGGTATATACATGGACAATATCCATGCCCAAGGACACATGCTAGAGGAACTAAAAAACAATACCATAGAAGTCCTGAAAATCCTCAACGAGAACGATCTTTACATCAAAGAATCTAAGTGCTATTGGGAAGTAACCGAAGTACCTGTACTAGGACACATTGTTGGAAATGGTCAAACACGCATGGAACCTACAAAAGTAAAAACAATCCTTGAATGGCAAACCCCAAAAAACAAGAAAGATGTCCAATCGTTCAACGGGTTCTGCAATTTCTACAGAAGATATGTCCGAAACTATTCCGACATTGCGAGACCTATCACAAAACTAATGGGCAACGTACCATTTAAATGGGACGAACACACCCAGAAAGCATTCGAAAAACTAAAAGCAACCATAGCATCAGAAGAAGTCATCGCACAACCCCAACCAGGAGGACAATATAGAATTGAAACTGATGCCTCCGGCTTTGCCATAGGAGGAGTACTTTACCAACTACAAAACGAAAAATGGCGAACAATAGCATTCATGTCCAGAACGATGTCTCCAGCCGAGCTAAACTATGATATATACGACAAAGAACTATTGGCAATAGTCCATGCAGTCCAAGAATGGCGCCACTATCTGCTTGATGTTGAAAAACCATTTGAAATATGGACAGATCACAAAAACTTATCATATTTCTGCCAACCCCAGAAACTAAACAGCTGCCAAACCCGGTGGTACCTCCGCCTGCAAGATTACAACTTCACGCTCCATCACATCCCAGGATCATCCAACTCCAAGGCTGATATTCTATCCCGTTTACCATGGTACAAACCCGTGCCAGCCAACATGGAAACAGCACTACTACCAGAAAAACGCTTCATCAACCAATGTAGACCAGTAATCAAATTGTTTCAGGAGCAACAATTCTGGAAGAGAGATGCAAAAAACATAAAAACAACTACAATCACGACGACACTACAACAGAAAATACAACAAGACCAAAGAAGGGAATCAGCAGTACGACAACAAAAAGAAAAACACCCAGAGAACTTCAAAGAAGAAGACAAATTACTCTACTTCAAAAATAAAATATACGTCCCGCCAAATATGAAACTAAGAGAACAATTTCTGCATGAAAATCACGACGCACCAATAGTGGGACACCCAGGGATATTCAAAACACACGAGCTAATCAATCGAAACTACTGGTGGCCATCACTACTCAAGGATGTCAAAAAATACATCAAAGGATGCATAACATGCCAAAAAGACAAAACCTCAAGACAAAAGAAAGCCGCACCGCTCAACCCACAACCCACACCAACGGAACCATGGGAATCCATATCATTAGACATCATAGGACCACTACCAGAATCAAATGGATACAACGCAGTACTCGCAGTTATTGATAGAAGCACCAAAATGATACGATTAATCCCAACAACAACAGAACTATCAACAAAAGGACTCATCAACATATATCTCAAAGAAATCTGGAAATTACACGGAATACCAAAACGAATCACCAGCGATAGAGGTCCCCAATTCGCGTCTAATCTAATGAGAGAATTATGCAAGAAACTAGGAATACAACAGAACATATCCACGGCATATCACCCCCAGACAGACGGAAAAATAGAACGATCACACCAAGAAACTGAAACATTCCTCAGACACTACATCAACCATCTACAAGACGACTGGGAAGACTGGCTAGCCATAGCTGAATACCAATATAATGACAAGGAACACTCTACAACAAAACATACACCGTTCTTCCTAAATTATGGCCGACATCCATGGAAAGGAGAAATAACCACCCAATCAATGCAAAATGAAAATGTAGATGACTTTGCACAGCTCTTACAGAAAGCTAGACAAGACACCAACGCAGCAGCAAAATTATCTGCAAACCGATCAAAAGAACACTATGATCTAAGAAAGAAGGAAGCACACCCATACAAAATTGATGACCTTGTATGGCTAGAAGCAACAAACATAACTAGCAACTGCCCAGCAAAGAAACTGAATACCAAACAATATGGACCATTCAAAATCAAAGAAAAAATAGGAACAGCAGCGTATAAGCTCGAACTACCAACAAACTGGACGCTCATCCACCCAGTATTCAACCAAGACCTACTAACACCAAATAAACGACCAACCTTCAAAACACAACAAAAGCAACCACCACCGCCTCCAAAAATCATCAGAAATGAACCAGAATATGAGATAGAAACCATCTTAGACTCAAGAAAACGAAGAAACCGAGTAGAGTTCCTCATTGCATGGAAAGGATATGGAAGTGAACATAACTCATGGGAACCAAAACAAAACGTCCACGCCAAGAAAAAACTGGAGGAGTTCAGACAAAAATATCCACTCAAGATACATGCATTGCAACAATCTACTACAACGCAGTACCCCACCCGTTATTCTCCACCTCCCCCTCCCTTGCCAGTTTGTGATCAGGGCACAACACCTGTGCCAACTTCCTATTCCCCGACGCAATCAACTCCAACTGCTCCACCAGCAACCCAATCATCTGGTTCTCCGCCCAAATCTTATCCAGGGCGCACCGCATCATCTCCTCCTCCTCCGCGTTTAGAGCCAGATGAGGCTCAAGAATATCTAGACAAGACGATCAACAAAGGTTCAAACCAAATCAACAGAACTTACGACGATAACGCACAAAGGCGTTATGAGACATCTGCCTAGCAACCTGCTGCCAGGCCTCGCTCAACTCCTCGGACGAAGCAAAGGAGGAAATAAACTCAGGTGCCCACTGAGGAACATCAGACATTGTTACCCTTCAAACATCAAAACGCCCCCTGTTTTATACCTGAAACTTGTCGCAGCACGGACCAATGGCCACCCCTCACCGAACCACAGTCAATCATGTTACCCATTACTCAGAACTCCACTTGGGTCCATTCCCACACCAAAGCTACAAAATCTAGACCGCACCAGGCCCTCCCTATCTAATCACATGCGCTGGCCCTACATCGCACTCATAATCGTATCCACCATCGCCCTCAGCCACACAGCCCAAGCCCAATATGACCTCCTGGTTAAACTTGTTGCTATCCTCGCTCGTCTCAATAATCAAAGAACAATACCCACTCCTCCTCTTCGTCGTCGCATTGCCCAGCATCATCGCAGGATTCATATCACTCGCCACCAATCAATCGTCCATACTCAGCACCTTCGTAACTCCTCTCATCAGCGCCATCCTGATCCCAGCATGGATCCATCATTGGATGAACGAATACAGGAGAGACATCAACCAACTCACCCGATACGATGCAGCCACTCACAAACAACTCAACGAAATGCTTCGCTTCATGCAAAAACTCGAAACAGTGGTCAGCACCTGGAATCCCACCGTTCTAGCCCAGGCATTCGCAACCTTCGAGTTGTCATCCCAGGAACTCATGACCATGATGAACGACGTCATCCAAGACCAAAGCAAGATCATGGGGAAACTTCGCAGCATACAATATGAGATTAGTCATGGAATACCCCAGGCGCTACATCATTCCGTCACGGAGACTATCAGTGAATCCCTTAAGGACATCAAAACGCTCACAGATCGTATCTCACTCATGGAAGAAGACCAAGTTTCCAGACTCCTCAAACTGGATAGCGACCTAGCTATGGATGCTCGATGCAATGAAATCCACACCATCTTCGACATGGTCCAAAGCATGGACCAACACTTAGATCTCATTCATTTTCACCTCACTAAACTCGAGGAGATCCACCAGCCCCTTCCTCGCACCCAATCTGCCCCTCATCTCACCCCTAAGGACGAATCAATCTCCCCCACCATCTCCGAACCTCCCTTGGAGTATCGCCATCAGACAACCCCTGTTCCTATCTACAATCCCGACCTCATCCCCTTCTACGACCTGCAGCACCTCCCCACAGATGACAACATTGACTTCACGACTAAATCATGGTACGCAGCAGCCTATATGGGTATCCCCTACTCCTATGTTACGATGGGACTCGCTCACAACCCTTGCTTCGTCGGCATCGCCCCAAACTCTGGACAACTCTGCTTTGCTAACAACAAGAAGGTCTTAGGAACACTCATCGCCAAAGCCGAAGGGGCCATTGTCACCTAGTTCATGAAGAACATGAACCTTAGAGGGGAGATCCTGTTACGACAAGTACGCGTTCCATCCCTATGTTTCATCCCTTATGCCACCCCCTGTTTCATCTCTGGACACACGTTTTACCTTCCTGTTCATACCTCCTTGTAACTCCTGTTTCATGTCCGTTTCAACTCCTGTTTCTAGTGTGTTATGTATCTTTGTGTATGTGCTCACGTTGTTTACTACCAAACATCCCTAGCGCCTATATAAACCCCTAAGTAGTACTTGTAGTTCCTCAGCTTCGCAATAAAGATCTACATCACTGCCACACATCAGAACCTAAGTCTCCGACTACCTTCTGATCCTCGGCCCTGATTATCTTGCCCTCCTCACTGAACCTTCGTCCCAAGACCGCCCACCGCCCTCTTGTCGACGTCCTTCACCAAGGACCACCCTCACCTTCCCTACCACCTTGTGCTCAGGCTCGACGTCTTAACACCATGCTGTACACCAGATCTGGTCAGGGTCAAAATATGGTACTTTGCCATTGCACCCCCACACCAGTCTTGGATTTAGAGTCTTTAAGAGGTTCTGACACCCTAACAAATGGATGTTTTCTTCCATGTGATAGTGTGCCCAGGTTTTCAACCTATGGTGACAATGAATGTCAAGCCAATGGCACACCACTCCTTGATACACACTATGGAGCTTGCTGGCTTGAAAGGTAGAATTGGGGCTGCCTAGCGGTCATGAGTTGTGTGTGAGAGTGAGAGTAATACTTTTGTGGTTATGTCAGAAGGTGCAAGTCACCCCCAGGCTCACACAGAGTCTCTGGCTGCTAACCCTACACAAGGGAAAGTGAAGATGATGATAGAGCAGAGATGACCATGAAAGTGGGGATCGCCTTCTACCTACTACATATATATACTACAGGTACAGGGTAAAGTAAACATTTGTAAATGAAGGCATGTGTGAGTCGCATGCCGCATAGCCATAGGTAAAGTGAAATACATAGGTATAAATGAAGATGAACCTCATCCAAAGTCACAGGTCACCAGCCGTGACCAACTGCCATAATGGGGATTTGAGTATAATCCGCCGCTAAGTCCATAGAAAATATCTGAGTTTGTAACACATAGTGCTGTGCACAGCCTGGCCTGAGGCCCTGAGCCAGGCCAAGCCAGGCCCAAATAGGCCAAGCCAAGCCAAGCCCTGTTGCTTGGCTTTTGGGGGCTTTGGCCTGGCTTGCATTTTGGAAAAGCCAAAGCCAAGCCATAAAGCCAGGGCTTTTCTGTGGGAATTTAAATGTGTGAACAAGCAAGTTATATAGCTACATACACTGGAAGGTAAGCAATGGCATGGGTATACCTCAGCCCCAACCCATACCCACCCTCTAGGGTATGGGTAGAGGTTAGGGTATATGGGTTCATCAGCAAATTTTGGTTGCCCCAGGGTGCTATAGGGTGCTACAGGGTGCTATAGAGTGCTACAGGGTGCTATGGATGTTACAAACTCAGGGACCCATGTTACAGAGTGCTATGGAACTCTCTGTAACAGCCACCAGAGTTTGCTGATGTTGGGGCTGAGATACCCTGGGGTATACCCATGCCATTGCCTACTGTAGGGGACTTGAGGGAGCCTGATGAGGAGTTGGATATTGAAGAGTGTTCTTGGGATGGACTACTGATTGAAGATGAGGATAAAGAAGGTATGTATTGCTCTGAGTAGCTCTCCTGTTACCTGTATGCCAACTGGTTGGTAGTGAAAACATGGAATCTATTTATATATAAAAGCCAGGGCCTAGGCCAGGCCAAGCCAAAGCCAAGCCAAGGTTGGGGGCTTTGGCTTGGCCTGGGGTTTTAGAAAGCCAAAGCCCCCAAAAGCCAAGCCAAAGCCCTGGCTTTGAGGCCAAGCCAGGCCGGAACAGCACTAACCGCCTTTACCACCTCTCTCACCGCTACCACCGTTTTCGCCTAGACCACCTCCACCACCAGACTCACCTCCCCCTGATCCAGACTACCCAATGGCTGAACAACCTCAATCTAACGGATCTCCCAAGATCCCCACACCGAAACCATTTACCGGAAAGAGAAAGGAAACAAAAACTTTCTTACGCGATTGTGAACTGTACTTTGCACTAGTACCAGGGTTTAACACACCTCGACAAAAGATCGCATTCATATTTCTCTTAATCGGTGGGGACGCCACACAATGGAAGATCAACAAATTGGATAATTTCGAAGCCAATACGGATCTATGGGACAACTACACACTCTTCAAGGAGCAATTCACCAAAGATTGGAAGGAAGTGGACAGCCCAGGAATGGCGATTACGAGCATTTACAAAATGCACCAGAAGAAATTGCCTATTATAGAATATGTCCCGCATTTCAAGGAGCTTATCAAACAAGCAAAGATTGATAGCGATGCAGCTGCTATACCTTTCTTCACACAAGGCTTACAACCAACAATTATGGCCGAGATCATGATGCACAATCCCCAAACTCTGGATGATTGGTATAACTTAGCCATGATACGAAGTAACACAACCAGCCGAATGAAAGTATTTAGCAGATTGCAATCAGCACACAAGCCATCTTCATCAAGCCGACGAAACGACGCAATGGACATAGATCTCATAACGATCAGCGCAATGTCTCAATCTGAGAGAGACCGACACTTTAGGGATTCTTTGTGTTTCACCTGCCATCAACAGGGGCACTTAACGAGAGACTGCCCAAACAAGAAGGGCACTAGTTCCAAAGGAAACTGGAACAAGAAAGGGAAGAAGAAGGGTAACCGA
>QFEO01002661.1:0-23050 GCA_003316615.1 Amanita pseudoporphyria
GTAAGAACCATCAGAAGTCTTTGCAATTTGCCACTCGCAGCCATCGCTGTAGGAGGACCAGAAAATATACGCGTCCGCTACGTCTTGCTAACCAACAATTCATTTTTTGGTTCCGCTGTACAAACTATTTGAACTTACATCCGGGCAGATGTACAAGCCAACTTGGTTATCAAAAACGGCGCTAACGGTGCCATTAACCCCCGTGGGACACGGGTCAACGGTTAATTTCTACCAAACACCTATACATGACTTATATGTGCAATGATGCTAAGCACCACTTACCGCAGCATTGCTTTCGTCAGGGTTCGTCCTAACCAAATATCCAGGGAAAGCGTAATTGTGAGTAATATATTGAGTGGTGTTCACGCTGCTGATGGTAATATCGCAGCTGTCAGCAATAACAAGGCTGACAAGGGCGAGTTGAACAAGTAAGAGGAGTTGAGAACGCATAGTTATTGACAGGTTATCGCACGAGCGGATTTGCTGCGAACTTGAGGAGAGAAGGCGCAGGTTTTTATGCATTTCGCGTTAGTCTATGGATCCATAAACGGCCTGGTACCGTCATTCTGGAAAGTTTCTATTCGGATTACAGACGAAAATTGATCAAGTCATGTGCAATACCCACTTAATTAATCAATGTTACCGACGATTAGTGTGAATGGAAGACCAATGGACGTAATGGACGATAGCTAAGAAAAAAAGTGAACCGAATATATTGTTCGGGACGGCAACCACCGCTTCTACCAGATCAAAAGTTGCCTTCTTTGGGTTTAGATGATGATTGCGTAGTGTACTAATGGGTAACGTACGTTGTTGTAATAAGGTCGTTCCGAGATGGAAATGGCGCTTCTAGTGCTTGTCGTCGAATACACGTTTCTGGCTAACAATTTTCAACGTCACTCAGGGTATCTTCGCTTCGTATCTTAGTTTGCTTGCCAAGCGTACAAAGTCTTTTCCACAATGGAGTTAGTATCCTGTTGAAACATTTCTGCTTTGCTCTGCTTTCGCATTTGAGTCGACTTTCATGCCATAGAGAAAGATGGGGATACCACCTCCAGTATCTTATCGTTTAACATGTTTCTGAATCAACATTTTTCGGGCTCGCTTAGCCTTCGCTTCACAGAGTGTTCGGTCGCGGGAGCTGCAAGGCATTAGATTAGCCAAGCAATGATTAATCTGCGTCTATGAAATTGCGCGATACTGGTAGGTATTGGTTGTCCCTTCCACAGACACATTGTTACGCTTTCTGGGATGGCTCTACCACTCGGCTTACTTTTCGTTGGGGTTTCCGATTTTAGCTAGTAATCACATAGTAAGGGGTGACATACATTACGTTGGAACCGAACTTGCTTTAATATGAGTCATACCTTTTCGGAGAGAAAATGGAGCTTTTTTTTGGCAGCTTCATTTACATGCAAACAACGCTAGACTCCATAATGCTGTGCGAAAGAAATTGGTGCTTTTCTTGGGCGGATGCTAACTGTTAGAGATACTCTCCCTGCAATAGTTAACCGTGATCCTTACGATTCCATCACTGAGTGGAAATTATACTCAGCAAGGCTTCGAGTCGAAGATGTGTTCTTCAGAGTTGGAATGTTCGCTACCTCGGTGCTAGCGCAAGCGGTGATATATATGATAAGCGGGGCCCATCTGGATTCGACGCCGGGGGGCGGGAATGGGCCTGGGGGGTGTCAGCGGCCAGGCTATATATAGGCGTAGCCGATACCCAACTTTCGGTTAAGCCGGCTTGTTCGGCAAGAGAAATTGCCGCATAGTCCTATGTAGTGAGTCAGCAAGTGCCCCGAAACTTACAAAAGGAAAAATAAAAAAGCAATTAAACACAACTGCATTGAATAATACATTTTAATCATCTCTATCCTAACAGTAACACTCTAGACCGTTAGAGATACTTTTCTTTCAAACCAACACCTTCTCTTTCTAATATTTCTCGGATGGGATCACATATATCCTTGGTATAAGGAGTATGAACTCCAGTCTTGTTGAGGACGCCATCCAACACTAATTGTGTTGCGATGCCACAGGGTAAGCCAACAAGCAAAGCCATGGCAGAATGCCCGCCCGGAGCGCCATACGCTTCAAGTGTCGACGTGATGGTTTGCTACAAACCGCATGCTTACCAATCGGATAAGAAAGTGACAGTAGCACGGGCACTCACCTCCTTGCCATCTTGCCATTCTACCACGAACTTATGTTGCAACATCACAAGGTCGCGCTCTCCCTCCTCGTACTTCATCAACGTCTCGAGTTGTGCGCAAAGGGTATCAAGCAAGTTTCCCGCTTTCGGCGAAACCTTTTCGTTGGAGAAGAGGCCGATCCATTTCAGGCCAGAGATAATCCTAGTGGTCTCAGACTCGTTAGGAAATTTGCAGATTTCTTTGACTCGTGACACCAGGACTCTGAAAAGTTTAGAAGATCATTGATATATAGAACGTGCATGGCGAAAAGGGCATACCCTTCCGAAGAATCTGCAGCGTCTATCGTTTTCCTCATCACTTCTGCCCACGTCAGGTTATCATCAAGCCAAGATTGGACCTTGTCATTCAACCATCCAAGATCAACGAGAGCTTTGATGAATTCGGGTGTTCCTTGGTATCTAAGCGTGCCCCGGATGATGGTTTCAGCCTCGGGAATGTTGTAGAATTGTTTGAACGGCGTGGAATCACGGTTCGGGTAGGCGACAAAAGCAAAAGCAGGCGTGATAAAGTAGGGCTTGGCATGAGCCATCAGCTCTTTACCTCCAACATAGACCTCCTGTCCGTTTGCGTAATATCTAGCGGAGTTGAGTAGAGCAAGAAGAACTCCACGAGAGGACCAGGAGAATTTGTAACCGAGAGGATTGTCAGAGCACTCTGGCGCAGGCAATCCTCCACAATAAGAAAGAAATTGTTTGACCTATATGCCCTAATCAAAGCACGTTCAGTAGGAAAATGTTTAGGGAACGAACCTTCCCTCCCTTTTCGTGGACCTCGTCGATCGTCTTGATGGCATAGAGATGGTCAATACCAGGATCGAGACCAATCTCATTCATAACCACAATCCCAGCCTCCTTTGCAGCAGCATCTAGCTCGCGCATAACAGGAGACACGTAACTGGTCGTGACGACATGTGTCTTTCCCTTGATTGCGGCCTTGATGACAGCAGCATGGTACGTGTAGGGAATCAAAGAAATAACGAGGTCATGGGCCGCAATCTCGGATTCAACAGCAGCTGTATTATTGACGTCGAGAGAAATGGCACGAGTGTTGGGTAGGTCTAAGGCAAGGGCTTCAGCGTTTTTGAGCGTGCGGCAAGCTAGTAAGAGGTTGTCAGACAATTGAATCAATCACGATCCGTACTACACTTGCCGACAGTAAGCTCGTTGCTGGGATCGCGAACAATATACTCGACACAGGGACGAGCAACGAATCCACTTCCGAGGAGCAAGACTTTCTTGGTCGGCTTGGTCTGCTGAATCTTCAACAACTCTCGTCCAAACTTGGGTAAAATATCTTTGTCCTCCTCCAACAAAGCACGCGCGAACTCAGGAAGAACAAACGCGGCCTTGTGCACGTTCATGCTCCAGTAACGCGTATCCTTAACATTTCTCAATGGCGTACGCAAGTCCCGGCCTGCCTCCTTCGAACAGACCATGAAGCCAATTTGACCAGAAGGGTACGTAGGGATAGTCGTGAAAGCGTATTCAGATACAGGGAACAGCTCGCTCGTTGTCACTTTCAAATTTTTGATAAGTGGAAGATGGAGCCATGGGCATTCGGCTTGCGTTGAGATGTGACCCCCGGGAGCAAGTGCGTCATAGAGAAGTTTGAAGTATGGCTTTTGAAAGAGAGATTCGGCTGGTCCGACGGGATCAGACGAGTCGGTGATAATGACATCGTAGCGATCTATATTTTCTGCCAAGAACTTGAATCCGTCCCCAACATGGACTACCACCCTAGGCGAAGACAGCAAGGCGGACATGTGAGGCAAATATTGCTTGGAGACACGTATGACAGCCTGGTATTAGAACAAACGGCGTCAGTCTCGATAGCATCCGTTGTCCTCCGTCATCAGAGAGCCAACGAGACTCACTTCATCGATGTCGCAGAGCACGACTTCCTCGACACTCTCGTGTTTCAAAACTTCACGAACGACCCCGCCATCACCACCTCCGATGACCAGTACCCTCTTAGGGTTAGGGTGACTGGCAAGAGGGAGATGGGCGATCATCTCTTGATAACTGTTCGTCGTATTAGTCTCCGATATCAAGGATCACACCAAAAAAAGAAAACATAGACGTACGAGAATTCATCGCGCTCAGTACACTGAATAACGCCATCAAGAATCAACACGTTTCCAAATCTCTCGGATTCGAACACGAGAACGTCCTGATAGAGTGACTTTTCGACGTGCAGGATTTTGTTGACCTTGAGAGTCATTGCTTGACCAGGCCATTGCGATGAAATCTCGCGAAACCAGCCATCTGAGTAAGTTAGTTTAAGTATCCCGTCTGTTGCTAGAGAGAACGTACCGACGATTGAAGGATGAGTGAGGGGTGCCATTAGTGAATCTGACGAAACCTATAAATTTTTATCAGCTGATAATTATATCTAATCAAGATCCGATAAAACGCGAACAAACTAAATACAGATTCTACATAGATGTAACATAAATCACAGATAGTGTACGCTATGGCTAAGCAGTAATGCAAGAGTCATCCGCCCCCTTGCCAGTGGGTATCAAACCAAGTTTATCCAACAAGACCGAGTTCCTGATCTTCAGATCCTCGTTCTCCTTCTCCAGCTCCTTGGACCATGCTCTTTCCTGCAGCCTCAGCCCAACCATTCCAGGTAGCATGTCCTCGACACGACCCCATCTCTCACAGCGCACAGCGATTGCCCGCACTACGTCAGGCAGAACATGCAACTTCTCGTCCCAGGTCACACCCGATTCTACCCGGCAGTTCATAGGGCATATCGAGCTAAGGAACAAGGCGACACCGTTGACATCCGAAATAGGCGAAACGCCCATGGATAGTTTTTTCAAAGATTTGAATGTGGGCGTATAGCAGGGCGCCCTACCCAGTTTTGTTGGTGTCACCGAAGATGTCGGCGTACTGTTATATGATTGTCCCACAGTTGAAGCATTAATAAATAGGCCCAAATGACGTAGCCGAGGACAATGTCTCGCAAATGGCAGCAATGCGTCCAAAGTGAGGCGTGCATCATTGATGAACCCAGGTTCGTTATTGAGCAACAGCGTTTCCAAAGAGGGCCACTTCTCAGCTAACTCTTCTATTTCGTCTTGAGTGATCACAACAGGGCACCCGTGCACCAACTCGAATGAGACCAAGTTGGGACAGCCTAGTAACGGTTTGAGCGTGTCAAAGGTGATGCACTGCTCGTCCGCTGGATCAAACCCCAGTATCCCATTCATAACATCAACACGGGATAGCATAGCAAGTGATTGGAGGAGTTGGCAATTCTCGGAAAGAACAACAAGCAATTCCTTGATGCTTTCGGGAGCTTCGAAAAATTGAGAGTCTAGGTAGAGCATTCGTAAATTCGTCGGCGCGAAAGTGGCATTGGCGAATCTCGTGAAATCTTCGTAACTGACTGCAAGTCCCAAATCCCATAATGATTGAAAAGCGCCTTCTTCAATTGTTGGCTTGAATTCGCTAACGTCATCGGGATCACCGCAACCTTGGTCCTCCGAATATTGAAATTCTATACAGCCAAGGAACTCCAGCTTGGAAAGTGCGTTCATGACGTCAGTCGTGACGCAATATCGAGGAGCTGCAAACTTCTTCAACTTTTTGAGTCCCCGTAATAGCTCAACAACCTCGTTCTCAACCTTGCTGATCGCAAAGTTCATTTTCATGTTTAAATGTGTCAGATTTGGCATCCGATCAACGACGTCGGCGAAGAATGACCCTAAAATAGGGCTGTTCCTTGGAGAAAGGCTAACTTGAGAGCCATCGCTGGTAAAGCTGGCGTCGACGCCCGTCAAGTCCACTACGTGAGGCAGGCGAAGAGCAAACCGACGAATGTTGGAGTGCATGAACATGACACAGAGCGTTAAAGGACCTTCCCACTCTAGAGTGTGCACGTTCGGCAAGACAGCCAGACTTGTGCGCGTCCTCGCAATGTCGTCAAACACAGACTGCGATATTGGATAAATTATGTTACTGGGACGGTAACATAGACGTCGAACTCGTCTGCTGTAACGTTCAAAACGCTTCCAGTCGCTCGACTCGGGAAGTCGTGTGAATTTCTGTCAATGCAAAATGAACAGCAATTCATTGAGATGATAGGCAAAAAAATATCGGTGGCATGACTCACGTATTCAGGAGTGTCTGTCGCATACAATGGAACAAGGATATTGCATAATCTATGCATATCATCCACCTCTCTCCACAGCGTGTCGAGTGCGACTTCGCACCACCGTTTACAGATGCGAGCGTTCACGGCGTTGTCGGATTGGTCCAGGTAGCTGAAAATCATATCCAGCAACTCTGGTATTAACAAGACGCGCTGAACGGTGGCATTTGGCTGCCCCGCGCTTCCCATTTTGCGCTGGAAGGTGTAGTGGGAACAGAATGCCAGGGGCCGCGTCTAAATAATGTCACGTGTCATCATGGGGTACATCTTTGTGCGCGATTATGATGGCAACACTCTGTCCCGTAAGCGCAATACTTATAAGGGTCATTTTCATTAGCATTTGACCCTCATAGGTGTCTGGCAGTATGGTTTAATGGACTGGGGCCTTCTTTACAGCTGCCTCAGCTCAGTCATCTTCTCTAAAGATATGTGGGCGATTTTTCAGTACGACGGACATACTCCTGGAGGAAGAGGAGCCCTTTGTCCCATGAACGACAATGAGTTTCCCACTCCAGGAACATATATACTTCTTACACCAGGTACTTGCCCGTGTCCTTTCATTGGAAGTCCAACCCTTCTCAAATATGTAGATGGTAATCCAATCTCCGTCGGTCTAACTCCGGTTGCGGCCCGCCTACGCCATCCAACTATTTCAAATACACAGACAAAGGTACGGATCGCGCAGCCACATACATAGCTCTTTCTAATTTGCGCTTCATAGGCAGAAGCTTATTGGAAGCGTGTGCGCGCCCGTGACCCATGTTGTCTCATATCAGGTTTACAAGCTGTCGAAGGCAATTTTGCTCGTTTTAATGCCACCCACATTTTTCCGCGTGCACATGATGTTGAGGTATGGTTTGTCTGTCCCTTATTCTCGGTGGCTAGCATATACATGGAATATTCAGTGGGTTAACAAAGGCTATCTGAGTTGTATCACAGATCCCGCCCCACCGAAAGAAGTAGGCGGACCAACTAAGATTGATTCAATCCAGAACGTAATTCTGTTGCGAAGCGACTTGCATAATGCATGGGACAACTATCAGATTGCTGTCAATCCTGATGTATGCGTTCCGCTTCCCAGTTAGTATCAATCACCCAACCTAATCTCTATAGCGTGGATATATTGTCATTCCATTTGTTCCTGGCTATGATGATATCGCTGGAAAGGTACTTAAGCTAGACCACATCCAGGATCAGAGACTGCGCCCCTTTGATGACCTTTTCCGTGACCATTTCGTTCAAGCTGTGCTGAAGAATATGAAAGGTGCTGGAGAACCGACTTGGGATTATGAGGATGCACTTGGTAGCGGTTCCATGGACTTGTCAAGGATGGATATTTGGGGAAGCAAGACAGGCAAGGCCCACTTAGAGTTCGAGATGGCTCATAGATTGCATAGCTGTCAAGTCGCACAGGAACATGGTTATTATGAAAGTAGCAGCCAAATTAGTTGAGGGTGATTTATTAGGTCTGTTATCCACGATGTCAATTCGTACGGATATATAGACGTTTGTGCATCGTCGTCCTAGCTAAAGGTGTAGAGGCAGAAAATCAGACAACCTGACTATTTTCTCCCCAAGTCGTACTCAAATTCTCTATATCTCAGAACTCATCACTTGCATCTTCCGTGGTAGAAGGGCCTCCAAAATTATTTCCCGTATCTATGAAAATTCCAGCGAGATGCATTTCGCAGCCTAGCTCAAGGAATTCCGCATCACGTTGATGGCTTAGTGATCGGACGAGAAAACCATGATCGTCACGGATGGCAGTCCCAACAAAGGCAAAAGTTGAGCAGGTGCCGTGGCGTCAGAATAGCAGACTCTGGAAGGAAGCGGTGGACGTCGCGGCAGCATTGTCATTCTCAGCGGAAATTCAAGCCCTAAAAATGGCTCTTCGTTTGCACACTTATGAAAATAGCACTTAAATGCTCCAGCCTATCTTATAATATAGATAAACCACACCATCGTCTCCATCATCAAATTCATCAGGTAAGCTATCCCCGTCCCCCGTCTCGCAAATGATGACTTCCTTTGACAATATGCATAATTTCAGTCCGTTATCACCTAAGCCGCGATCCATATTGTTACAAATGTGTGGTGTGCCTTCATTGGACAGCTTTGAGAATGGGAAGACTAACTCTACTGTTCGTGATTCTTTGACATGTGTCGAGCGGAGTGGGATGACGAGGTGGAAGGCAGGCACGATCTCAGTTAACGTCATGTGTTCTCCTTTGAGAGAAGCACGATTGGGCTTTCTAAGGAGAATAGAGAGACAAGATTTTATCCATGATACGTGTTCGAGTTCATAGACTATGTCTGCACCGAATATGATATCAAAATGTTCGTCGAATGGTTTAGGCGGAATCGGTGAGGCTAAAACAGGTGAAGTCGCGTCGTTGGATGGTACATACGTAGACGAGAAGAAAGACCAGTCGAGAGGGTGGGAAACGATTGATATGGCGCGATCCTTGTCTGGTTCATCGGTTGGGGGAAAGTTCGTAGCAATGTTCGATGCAAGGTTTTCGAGGACAGGCGAGTAATAGTCTGTTGCAACGACGGTAGCTGTTGTTGAGATGATTATTGGCTTGTCCCTATCATCAAATGAATTCGACGGAAGAAGGGAAGCCGGAGAAACGACTGGGGACGGGTTACCCGAAGCTGCCGACAAGGAGGTGCGATATGATGAGATCAGAGACTCTAGAAGCTTCCCTACGACGAGGCTGACAAGGCCGGTACCTGCGCCCAGTTCGAGGACGCGCAGGGGCTGACATTGCGGCGTCGCCCTTTCTACTGAAGAGAAATGTGACGCTGAGGAAGGGGGATGCCGGAAAAGAAGAGCTGCTTGCTGGGGTGGATAACAAAGGCCGAACTTCCACGGTTCATGGACTATCGACTCGGAAAGGACACAAGCACCTCCCCAAGTCTGAGCACCCACGCTAGAGTAATCATGGTTGTTCAGCGGCATATCCCTCACGCGCACCGTAACAGAGCATGAAGGGATGTAGTTGGAGGTGAATACAAAGTCACGGTGTAAGGTTCCCGCGGCTGCGGTTCCAGAACAGAGTGCGAGGAGGGAAGCGGCTGACTGGATAAGAGCCTCCGAGTCAGCGACACTGCCTTGAGTTTCGAGGTAGGATATCAGTGTGGTAAGCCACCGGAGAGTATAATTTCGTTCGAATGGGTCGAGATGTGCAAGCGTTGTATTTGCATTTTTCGTTGCCAATATCTGAGAGGATCGACGACGACGGCTGCCTCTAACAGGAGGCTGGTAAATGATTCGCAGGTATTCTAAAGCTCCAGTAAGATCTTGGATCGAGTGCGATGCAATATTGCGTATTGGAGGAAGCCGCACTGTTGGGACCATTATCGAATGGGTGGTTGGAGCCTAAGCTTACCTTCAAAGTCTGATCGAGTCGTGGTGCCCGCGGCGAGCCCCAGGGCAGTCGCCCGAGTAGTAGAGCAGAAAAAGGATAGAAGGACAGATGCGGAGGGAGTTCCCTGTCTGGCCTGCAGAGGACGGGTTGTGGTGCGGGTTGTGCGGCTGTGCAGTTAGAATTCCTGGTCCTGAGCAGATATCAGGGTCGGACACACTAGCCAATTGGATATTGTGTTCCAGCACGCAATCAGACGTTGTGGTGACGCTTAACACGCAAGCAGCAGACAATATGTCGTATATGTATGTGCCTCGCCCATGCCGAGCCGCCGATGCGCCCAGACTATATATAATACTAGCATATAAGAAACTTGCCCGGAGCCTGACTCAACACACCTGAAGAGCTGGCGTTTAACGCTGATTTCTTGATGTACGTCCCCGTCATTTCCATTCCTTTAACTTTATAATTTATTATATCGGCCTTGTTCCCTTGTTCCATCGCGTCCAAGCTTCAAGTATCTCTCAAATCCCCCCATATTTTCGGTCACTGGCCGAGTCGGAAGAGGCCAGGCCTAACTTGATATGCCAGGTTTCACAAAATCCAGTGGGGTGATCCACTGGCCAACGCGACAACCACAAATCCCTGGCTATTGCTAGTAATCATGCAACTTGTCACTATCATTGCTCATCCGGAAGTTCATGTACCGGAAGTTCAATGCGCATTAGCGCACTAGACGCAGCTTTAAGGGCTCAACGGCCCTAACTATCTGAGGCTCGGTCGAGGCGATGTCCTAACGCTCCGGACTTCGGGGAAGGTGTATTGATGTTAAAATTTACTTGTGGCGTCATCGAGGAGTCCGATTGCGAGCGCCAAAGAAGACAGTGATTAACATTGCCTTCAAACTCCAACGATAGAGCACTTAGGATCAATGATGACAAAGTTCGTGATTTTGTATGACATTCGCAGAAGTTCAACATCAACCGTCGTTCTATGTTAACGCGTCCCTCAAAAAATCGCTGTTTTCTCGCACCTACCGGCCTAATTTTAGCCGGGTTCTTGCCTAGGCCCTCTGATATCGCGGGAACGCAGTAGTCGTGACTAGGGCCTGGCTTCAGCAGAGCTGGTGCTTCTGGTAGCATTAATGGCACGATTGGCGTAACAGTTTCAAGAACTATATGGGAAAGCGGCAATGCCTTCATTCGTCTCTGTATGAAAGATTGGTAGACCTGGGTTACCATCCTTCTTCAAAGCCACAGCAATACCCTTTCAGCTAAATGTCTAGAAATTCAAGCTGCTCCTTGTACGGAAGAGCTTTAAACTTCAGGATGTATCTGCACCGTGCTACAGAGCTGAGACACATGAGGACCGATAGGGAATATTAAACACCTGATCCCCCAAGCCTCGAGATTGTCCTGGATCTCTAGGGACAAGGTCATAGGCACTGCAATCTGAACTAAAGTTTGAAATGTTGAAGAGCTTGAGGTCGCAAAATCCGGACCACCTATCAGTCTTCCTGACATTGCCATTTTTGATTAACCAAGTACTTTCCACAGGCTCGTCTGGACCGCGCTGACAATCCGGCGATCGAAAAAAATGACATACACGATCAGGCACCTGAATGGCCTCGGGTCGGTTATCACAAGAAAGGATGTCACCTATTCTTCGAATACATGTACATTGGAAGAAATTTACTGCCGACCATTCCATTCACACCTACTCGTATTTCGCCAATCCCTTCATGCGTTCCTCCCAGCGACCTTCATTCCAAGAAGCAATAGTCTTCCACCCTTTGCTGTCCTTCCCTCCAAGGCTAAACTGCAGCCACTTGATCCACCCAAACAAAGTGAAATCCGCAAATGATGGATTGTCGCCCATGGCGAATAGACCACCGCTCTTCAAATACAGTTGATCAAGGGCATTGAAACCCTTCTGTAAATCCTTCATGGCAGCATCCCACGCTGTATCTCCCTCCACTGTCATGAGCCTGATGTCCTTTCCGAACATGAAAGAACGAGTCTTAACAAAGTGTTCAATGCTTGGCTTATGGGTGATCGCATCGACTGTCCACGGAAGGGTGAATTGCCACATGGCATCTAAATGTGGCAAAATGGCTTCGTGCCAAGAAGCCTGTAAGGCTTCAGTGCCCGGAGGAATAGCCCTTGGTGTATCGGGGTAGGCCTTGTCGAGATATTCGGCAATTCGGAGGGATTCGGACACAGCAGTCCCAGTAGACGTATCTCGGATGGACGGAAGGGTGTAGTTGAAGGGCGTATTCGCGTCAAATGTGGAGGGTGGGATCCCATTCGCCTTGCACGTTTTCTCTACCTCACCGCAGTCGCTGACCACCGTGTCGAAAGGAATTCCTTTGTAGTTCAAAGTGTATCTATGAACACTTTGTTAGACAGGTTATAAGCCGTGCAAAGTGGCTTCTGATGCACCTGGATTTCCATGTGTTCGGGTTCCATGGGGTGCCGATATCGTAGACTTTGAAGTCGTAGAAGATAATGGTCATGTTGGAGCTGGACGGACGATCGACCACCAGGCGAGTGCATTTTATACCTGCTTGTGAGTCCCTGGGAAGGAATACGGCCACCACAAAAAGGACGTCCGGTAAGGACCCGAGTGGCAGTGATAATCATCGTACTTCCGTAAGGCTAATACAGATTGTGCAGATCACGCTTGTTAGACAGGTCCTAAGCCGCGCAAAGTGGCTTCTGATGCACCTATTTTTCCGTGCGTTTCAAGCTCCATAAGGCATGGACATTTTTGGGTTTAAAGCTGGAGAAAATAATTGTCATGTTGGACTGATGGTAATTTACTAGATGAATGTGTTTTACACCTGCTGGTGAGTTCCTGGAAAATCCATGTTGAAGTAAAGCTATTTCAGGACATGCGAATATAGATATTCCGCGAGGACCCCGGATGAAGTGGTAGCCATCGTATTTCCATAAGGCCGTCGCAGATATTGATATAATATGAGGCCCCCTGGTAGAGGGCTGTTCATTGTACTCTCAGGCTAACAACTCATGGCTCCATCAAGGACAATGCACCAGAAGAAACTGGATTGACACAGACAATGATCATGGACCACTCCATAATTGTACACACTCAATTCTTAGCTTGCCCGTTGTGAGGCCGCTTTTGCATTATCGGTTAGGTTCAAATTCCATTCCACATAGAAGCCACACACGTCGAAAGCATATAAATACCATTGGAGCGATAGCTTAAGTCCTAACGACTATCTCCGAACTTCTTACTGCCTCCGACGCACGTCCTAAAGCAGTACGCTGGATTGGGATGCATACTGGGCTTATGACAGCGCTACTCAACTAGACAATGGTGAGAATGAGGTAGCAGCTAACCAGATTTGTTACCGGATTCATTTCCGCTCGATCAAGCTTCAAGTACGGGATTACTGATCGATGATCAGTGTATGTCGACAGCCCCGACAATCGTTAAGTCCAGATGCTGATTGTGTACATGTAATACCTCCCAATCTCATACCAACTACAGCGACTACAACTTTCCGGAGGCCTCTTCCTCTCACCACCGGCACAATTTTAGCTTAAGAGCCTAAAAAAAGCGACATCTGGCAGTTGGGCGCAGATGATCGGGATTCGTGTGTTTCACGTCTGCGCTTGCTGCGACGAGTAACTCCATGTGCGCCGGTTGGGCTGAGGCGATGGGGAAATAAACCCAACCAGCCCGAAACACGACGCGGCAACGCAGTTACGCCACTGAATCGTCGCTTGACGAAGCCTTTTGCTCACGTAGGCCTATAAAGGATGGGTGAGTGGGCAGGAAAATAGCACAGAGGTTTATGACAGACTTAAGAGGAGCTGATCACACAGTCCACGCTCGAGGAGACGAAACAGTTGGGACTACATAGGTTACCAAGTATGGAAGGTGGCGTGTCCCTGTACGCCTCGCTGATCGCACATACTGAAATATGCAGTGAGTGGGTCAGGTGTTGTAAAAGCAGAAAGAAGACCTGAGGGTTCCATATGGATCGCTGAAGATTCCTCTCATGCGCTCCCTCGGTCAGTATACCCGCTAGGTCCGGCAGGTTGGCGAGAACTAAGTGGCCAAATTACGAATGTGTCTGCCTGGGTGTCGCAGCGACGATCGCGCGGGATCCGTTGCTCTCCCATGCCATCCCACCCAACGGATCTGGATTTTCCCATAGAAGCTGGATTTGATTTTTCCAATTTTTTGACGTTATCCTTTCCCTTCGATATAAATCGGGATTGAATCTCACATATCTTGTGCGTTTCTGGCAAATTTAGTGAATGGATATGACCAACAGCCGACTCTGAAATTGCCGTAATATTCTGTGACGAAACCCTCCAAATGCCTTTGTTGGCTCGCCTACTTTGCACGACTCACCGGAATGATCGTTTGAGAGTTGGATAAGTATTTTACACGCCCTGAGAGGGTGTCAGAATTTTATTTGAACTCCAAAGCGTGATTTGGGCCCAGTAATGATGTGTTTGTATCAAATCATTTACTAATCAAACTGGCTGTTATCTCGCAACACTTTCACCTCATTATATAACTTTCCACTAAATTTGCCGGAGACGCATAAGATGTGTAAGGTTCAATCCTGGTTTATACCGGAGGAAAGAAAAAAAATCAGAAAACCCAAATCCAGTTTCTACGGGAAAATCCACACCCATCGGGTAGGATAGTACTAACCGTATGCATACCAAGAACAAAGCTAAGAAGCCCAAGATGGGTCAACTAAGATGGGGAGTAGGGGCGATGATGATATTCAGGGCTAAATTAAGGGGGGTGTGACGTAGCAGGGAGGGACGGAGCTATTTAATTTTCCCAATGTAAATGAGTTGACAACATGGAGAGTGAGAAAAACAGGGAAAGACTTGGGTTGAACGTTGACAGATGGTGGAACAGCAATGATGGGGAACGCGAGGCATGCGTTGGCATGAACATAGCGATCCGAAAAAGATAATACAATTGAAATAGTCTGGTCGTAGGAATAAGTGTTGAGGTCCGATAAATGAAATATCCATCCGTGGCATCGCCCGCTACCGCATCAAACATATTGAGGGACATGTGAGCCTGTCATTCGACGTCTCTGCTAACGCCGCATATATAAACCAAGAAGGGAGCATGCTGGTACATAGAACCGCTAGTCCAAAGCTCATGAGCATCGGATCGAACTGTGCCCACATATCTCGGCAGGCACTAAGTGCGGCGCGGTTAAAGGGCAACGTCTCTGAGGTCAGAATGCTGTCCCGCGTTGTCTAGATCTAGTTCCAAAGATTATCGAGCTCGCTGCCAAAAGGATTTGAGCAGATTGTATCTAGATATGGCCAGCATTAGAGCTCATTTAAGATCGCTTCCCGTGCGCTAGAACATTTCCGGTACAGCAAGTGGTTGTATGGAATAGGAAGTCCAGAAAGAGAGAGGTGGTGAGTAGCTGTTTGCTGAATCAAACGATGACTCATCATAGTCCCAGGGAATATTTTATTTGAAGCAAGCCAGAGAGCGGCACATATTGAGCTAGCGCAGATCCCAATCCATAAGGTAGCCGAGGTCTTTAGGACGCCGTGATAGCCCAAGAATATTAGTGGCCACGTGCGCGATACTGCCCTGAACAGCTACCCTTTCTCAAAGTCCACGTGCACGGTGGGCCATGCCCGCGCACAAGGAAGAATGGAACAAAGCAGAAATGACGCATAAGCTTCGGGCATTTACGTTAGAACTTACGGACCTGCCAATCTTAACACAATCGTCTTTCCCAGGACGAGAGTACGTGTCTATCCCTCGATGCGAGCTATTCCTTTCGGTTATGCTGGACAACGACTGCGTCGGCTGAGCGTCGAGTATTGCTGTTACGATGTAATTACAATAGATAGTCACAGGCTCATAGCGAACCACTACACTGTGACAGTGACACGTGACGTGACGCGCACCGCCGCGTCGGTGCCGTACTCATTACCGAGTCAGTCGAAGCGGCGGCCTCGTGTGGTCCTTGAGGGCAACTGCGGTTCGAAAACATTGTTCCCTTCTTCCCCCTTCCCCCATGACAAGCCAGGAAATACGGCAACTAGATTCAGGTTGCACAAGAAGCTGTAAATGGAAAGCAAGACAGCAACAAGTAATAACGACGGAATGCCAGTGGAGTACATTAAAAGGCAATAAAGTTTCTCCTCTACATCTTCTTTATGAGTCACAACACCTTTTCAAGTTTGCACGATACTCTAATCGTTTAAATCCAATTCTACTTCTTTTGTATCTTTTTTCGTGGTATGTTGCTACCGGCTGTGCAACCTCAAAAGGCTCCTCAAGAGCCGCTAAGTGGGAATAAGAAAAAGGCATTTGACAAGAAATGAATCAATCAACATACTGATACAAGAGATTCAGAGTTGGAGACTGCGCCATTGAACCCGCTCTTTTTCCTTTTCTCATGAAGATATTCATCTCCCGCTAATGATTCTTCATCATCTGTAATGTATTCTGGCTTTAATCGCAACGCCGCATTTAATATCAAAGGGTCAAATAGGAGATGACAACTCACGTTGAAAATGGTTGAGTCCTGATAGGCGCAACTGCGAAGATCGATGGTTTTCTGGAGAATGAAAATTAGACGAAGTACCACATAGAATACAGAATCATACCATGAAGTCTAACTCTCTTCTAGAGCGAGACTGAAGTTTTGGAATACTGTTTTCAAGTTTTGTGGGGCCGGAGTAGAAAGAGGAACTGTCGGCAGAAAGGATAACAGTTGTGAATGAGGGAAATGGAGCACGAAAGGACATCAAACGAATGAGGCGATAGATAGTGAACTGATAGTCTGGGGTCAGAGAAAGAAAACCGAGAAAAAGAGTGGATTAGAGTGGTGGGAACGAAGAAGCCCGCCCGAGTCAATCCCGAAATTTGCGCTCATTTATATCAAAGCACAGGCATGAGGCAAGTCAGGGAAGACATAAAGAGAAAGTTCCAGAGCGTGACTTCCTTCCCCCACAGTCAAGCATGCAAAACTCCTTAGCGAAGATCTGCGCCCTTTATCAGAATAAGAATGAGTTGATTCTATTGGAGCGCGTCGAGCACGCAAGAAATCATTCTGTCTGTAACGGCAAGACAGGACCCAACAACGACCGAAGCACACTCCGACCAGAGCTGGCAGATTTATCTTGCGCGCAAACCTTGCCTGCTTATGTTCTCCTCTATGTTAGTTGCAAGGACATATACCAAATGAGCAGCAACTCGAGAGCGATCCTGCCGGTCAAGTGGTCTAATACCTTGACCCCTCAATAGCATATCTAACAAGCACCCGCATGATCCAGCCAGGACAACACCATGATCTGTCCTGTCTAGAGCTTACAATTGAAACCAGTCATCCAGCACGACGCCAAGAAGGATGTGGCGCGTAAAGCAAATAATGCGCAATAACCTGATCCAACCCAACTCCAGCCTTATCGACTACCTTAATACTGCCCTCTGCATCCGACTATCAGTAATCTCAACCTGATACGAGCATGCCTCCAACGCCACATCTACGCCTGGTGCGCCGCCAGCTATTGTGACGCGTGACGCTATTGCGTGTCACAACCAGTGAACGACGACAAATTTAAAAATTGAACCACGATACCCCAGGCGTGCAGACATATAATGTGAGAATCTAGGGGAGGCTACACCCGCTTGTGCCTCTGAGCACCAAAACACAACTTTGTTGGCATATGTAGCAACCGAACAAGGAACAAGAGAACGATCGAAAAAGAATGACATCGAGTCGGAGAAACACACCTCCTGGAGCTATGCCCGAGAATGGTAACAAGAAATAAAACAAGACTTTGGGTGAACTTGAAGAATTGTGTCATACAGCCTTTTGCCAATTTCTATTGAGCGAGGTAAACACTTTGTTCATGAAAGGCAGCAGATATGCGTTCTTGTTCATACGCCGGCATCCGCCCTAGCAAGGTGTACGCGCGCGTGCTGAAAGAACGGGGGACGTGCTGCGCAGCAGTTTAGCATCTTGGGGACCGAGTCGTAGCGCTGGGCTGGTGGCAATAGCAGCGTGCTGCGAAAAAGACAAGAAAAGTCCATGCCAACTCTTCATAAGCAGCATCCATCTCGAATTCATGTTTCTGAGGCCTGTCGGTGCTTGTGAATGAAAAGGATAGGGCGAGACAGATCCCTGGCCAGATAATCGCACGATGAGGCACAAAGAAAACTTTTTGAAAGCAGTCCACTTGTCGCCCTAGGGATCCATCGTGGACATGAGATGTAATCGAGGAGAGCGGGGAGCATTATTGGCGACGGGGACGATTAAAGTTGCAATCACATTGACGTTGGGGAAGAGGTAAATCGGATGTGTTTGGCATCGCCCCTGTTGACATGTTGACAGCCAAATAAATCTCTTTGTGCAGCCGTCTTCCCACTCCTATGAAATCCAGGATTCACACAGAACTAGCTCACAGCGTGAAGTGCAAATTTTGTGATTAAAGCAGCTTTGCAAGCCAATCACATACACACCTAGAAAAAAAAATGCGGGTGCGGAACAGTCTTTTTAACCGTCAAAGAAACTACGAAAGAATCAACCCTTCGGGGTCAACGTTGTCAACATCCATAGCCGTATTATCCTCTCCAAGGATCCTTTCTATACTGCCATAGGTGTCTGGCTCTTTATCTGCTAGCTTACCAAGACGTCGATCCTCGCAGAGTCCTAACACTGCTGTGGAAGCTAGCAACTTGGCGTATTTCAATCTATTGCCATGCTCGTGCCACACCCCTACCCACCACGATCACCCGTCCCTATTTTCAGAACAGCCAACAACAGTCGACGCAACTTAAGGAAGAGAATGCTCAATCTTACAAAATACCCGCGTCGTCCGACTATTGTCCGTCTTATAGGTTCTATGCACGGCGAGCCGTTCCCAGCAGCTTCTGTCAGCACAACCATTGTACAATTAGACTACCGAATCTTGTGGTTGTGGTCCGCATGCAGATCCAGTTGCGACCTACAGACGACTTTCTGACGCACTTGTGCTCTGAAAAGAACACCACAAGCATGCCATCGGTTGGTTTTATCATGTTTCTACCAGACTTAGACGTCTGCCATGACTGCACACGAAACACGTCTCGATTCACTCCAGAACAAATCCATGTCTTTCCCTTGCATCCGTAAGCACTCCATTTAATCATAGTTTCCGCTGGCATTAACCTTTGGATTATAACCCTTTCTAAACCCATCCAACGGCACTCGTATAGTAAGATGGAAATTTCAGAAAGTTTGAGGGCCGGTATCTTCCATTCACATGAAAATATGCATACTGATTCTGTGGCTTAGCATCCGTTGAACCAGGATGTATCATGGACATGCCACCCGGCCTAATATAGTCATTGTGCTAACATATCAGGAACGTGACTCGCCGAATTGTGAGATGGCACCAGTTGATTCGTAAATGAGTATCAGTAAACCCGCGTTATCCTGTATCGCAGCCGTCACTGCGCAACGTACTCAATCGGGTCCAAAACTCGTGCATCCATATCAAAACCTCTTACAACGTTATTATTCAATGCGGTTGTTGGAACACAATCGCTTCTGCATTTCCGTTGCTATGCAACCGCAAGCCGAGCATAGCCTACGCATACGATCACAGCCATGGACGCATTGTGATCGGTAAGAAGCCAATCATATTCCCGCCATGCCGCTGATCACCCTCGCCGGTTTCTCCTCGGGCTCGCCCCGATGCAATCCTAGCTCTAAAGAACGCATCTTCGACGAGCCTCGCCGAATATAAATTCATTCAGAGATGGATTTTTAAGGATCGTTGACTATGGTAAGACGAGTGCCCACAACAATTGACGTCCTTGTCAAGTTGATCCCCGTTTGCAGGAGAATTTCTCGGTGATCCCAAAATTCACATAGAATAACGTGGAGCGAGTTTGGTTCCCAGAGATTTCAATTCCAACGTAATGTACGCCGCCGCTTGCTAGACGATTACTAACTAAAGTTAGGGATAATGACTTCTGTTCGTATCCACCTCTGACTAAAAAGTACGTCAGGTGGTAGCATCATTACAACAAAAGTAAGATACACTATCTGTGTTTGTAGAGGAGAAAAACTATTACTTATTGACATCACGCACTATCCTAGGATTAGCCAATGTATCCGTATCCCTCGGCGTAAAAAAGGAGAAACGAACATCTTTCTATTCTAATTGCTGTCGTAAAAGTCCGCGAATAAACATTCACAGATTGTTTCATGTATCCTTTTGCTGGATTTTAAATTGGTAAAAGTTCTTTAGGTTAGTCTTAAACCTTGTGGACCCTGCTGCGGAATACCCTGCTAAGCGAAGACAAAGCGGGGCTGAAAATTGGAGACTCAAAAATATGTTTACCAATAAAAACTAGGAGCGCCATTTCCATCTGGGAAATGACTCTTGCCTTTTCTCTATGGTAAGAAGCAAACTTGGGCGCGAAACGAAGGCAGCATCGGAGCAAGGCTGAGATGTTTCGACCGGAAATGAAAAACCTTACTAGTATCATTTCCATCTTGGGAAAGACCATGACGCCTGACAAGCAAACTGGGGCCCGAAGCGAAGAAACTCGGAAAAGTGTTGAAAACGGTTAGCCGGAAACGTGCGTTTACTGACAAGCACCGTTTTATTTGGAAATGACTCCGTACTAGTCTCGTGCGCAGACGGCACCAGTTGATTCGCAAGTGAGTATCATTAAAACCTCGTTTTCCTGCAGTGTATCGCAGCAGTCACTGAACAATGGGCTCAACCGTATCCAGAACTCGTGCATTCATATTAAGACCACTCTTACAACGTTTATTATTCAATGCAGTTGTTGGAACACCGTATAGTATTACAATCGCCATGATCATGTAAATAAAATACCGCGGTATGCATATATTCAATTCGAGGGCACGGCGTTCTCTGCGATATTGCTTCCGTGTTTTGTAGCTATGTAACCGCAAGCTAAGCATAGCCTACGTATATAGTCACAACTATGGATGCATTATGATCAGTAAGAAGCCAATCTTATTCCCGCCGTGCTGCTCACCCTCGCTGATTTCTCGCCCCGAGGTGATTCTAGCTCTAAAGAACGTATTTTCGACGAGCCTCACCGAATGTATACTCACAACAGTTAACACCCTTTTCAAGTTAATCCCCGTTCGTAGGAGAATTTCTAGAAAATGATTCCAAATTCACGTGGAATGACCTGCATTATGTGAAGCGAGTTCGGTTCCCAGAGATTTTAATTCCAACGTAATGTATGTCGCTACTTGGTAGACGGTTACTAATTAAAGTTAGAAATAATGACTTCTGTTCGTATCCACCTCTGGCTAAAAATAGGTCAGGTGGTGGCACCATTACAATAAAAGTATGATACACTATCCGTGTTTGTAAAGGAGAAAAACTATTACTCATTGACATTGCGCGCTTTCCTAGGTATGGATTGGTCAATGTGTCCGTAGCCCTCGGCGGAAAAAAGGAGAAACAAACATCCTTCTATTCTAATTGCTGTCGTGAGAGCCGCAAATAAACATCCACAGATTGCTATCCTTTTGCTGGATTATAAGTTATCTAAAAGATCTTTAGGCTAGTCTTAAATCTTGTAGGCCCCGCTGCCGAATACCCTACGATGCGAACATTGGCAGGGCTGAAAGTTGGACATGTTTACCAATAAAATACCAGGAGCGCCATTTCCATCTGGGAAGTGACTCTTCCCATTTCTCTGTGGTGCGAAGCAAACTTGAATGCGAAACGAAGGCGGCAGAGCAAGGCTGAAACAGTTTGACCGGAAACGAAGAAGCACTAGTATCATTTCCATTTTGGGAAGGACGCTGCCGTCCAACAAGCAAACTGGGACCCGAAGCGGAAAATGTTGAAAGCAGTTAGCCGGAAACGTGCGTTTACTGACAAGCACCAGTTTTATTTCGTAAATGGTCTCCACAGGAGGCGAAACGGAGCTAGCTTGCTTCCCAGGAATATCTGATTCCAATACAGCGTACATTGTCGATTCTTTGTGACCGTCATCTTGGTTAAAGACGGCGACTTTTGTTAAATCTTAGGGGAGAGTAATTCTATTCAAGTAACTGGTAGTAGGACAAAATTGAAATGGCGATTACCCTCCGAACAACATATTCGGTTCGCAATGTCCGTTACGTCCTTCGGTCTTCCATTCACGCTGGCTATTAGTAACATTAATTAAATTGGCGTTGTACGTGACATAGTCCATTTTCACCCATAATCCGAATAGAGACCTTCTAGGATGGTGGTACCAGGCCATTTATGGATCTATAGGCCAACGCAGAATGCATAAAAGCCTGCCTCTTCTCGTTTCAAGAATGCAGCAAACCTGCTCTTGCAATACTCTCTTAACAGCTATGCGTTCTCAACTCTTCTTATTTGTACAACTCGCTCTTGTCGGCCTTGTTGCTGCTGACAGCTGTGATGTCACCATCAGCAGCGTGAACACCACTCAATGGATTGCTGACAATGGCACTTCGCCCACCGTTGTTTTGACAGACCTTGACTTTTCCAATGCTGCGGTAAGTGGTGTTAAATATTACTACACACAACTCATATATAGATGTCTGATAGACGTTAACTGTTGACCCGTGTCCCTTGTCTGTTAATGGCACTGTCGGCACCACCTTTTATGACAGTAAAATTGACAAATATATCTGCCCACAAGTAAGTCCGAATAATTTCTATGGTAGAGTAAAAAAACGAATTGTTGGTTAGGAAGGCACACCGCCCGTACCTCTTGTCTGGTCCTCCCCAAGCGATAACTGCACGTGGCAGACTGCAAAGACTGCTGATGGTCTTTTCAAGTAGGTCTTGACCGTGATCTCGCATTCCGGTGTTAAGACCCTTTGATTAGCGTTTTCACTGAGGGCACCGGCTACTATTGGGTTCAAAACTCATCATTCGCACCTTTCGTGAGTAGATCGTCATCTGTACTGAATACTTGAATGACATCCTTGCTAGGTTGGAATCTTTTCTGGCTCTGGCATCATCGATAACCAGAACCAGTGGAATTTCACGGAAGCTACCTCCTCTGGCCCTAACCACAACTGAGTCACTGGCTGTGATGAGAAATTTGATAGTCTGAATGTACTGTTTGTATAACATGTGGAAATATATGTGTTGTTGTGCTGTGATCGGCTCCCGAGTGGCCATAAGCATATCTATCAACGCCTTCATTAAGCTCAAGCTCGAGTTTGGTAGCTTACGTAGTCATCGTTTCACTGACTCGATCATCGATCATCTCTAGCCAGCCCCTGGCATACACCTCTGTGCCATCGACAGGCATCCTCAA